>JASWJB010000585.1:0-13908 GCA_032433595.1 Conoideocrella luteorostrata
GCTGCTGCTGCTGCTGTGCCGCTGATTGCGGTGACATCCACGGGTCGGCGGGACCCAACAACCAGCTTGAGGCGATATATGACCCGGTTGCACCACAAGAACTGCTGGAACAAAAAATCATTTGACCCCATTCTGTCTGTGAGAACGATCTTTTGATGGTCCAGAGTCGTGCCTGGTGATGAAAGAGTGCTCACGTGATTTGTTGATGATGGGATTTCTGTCTGTGTATGTGAACTTGTTGGCTAACAACACCTTTTATAGTGAGTCTGTTTCGATCCCAAAGAACCCTCGCACCGACCGCCCCGTTGGGTACGCCTTCGTTGATCTTTCCACTCCATCAGAGGCTGAGCGCGCTATTGCTGAGCTCTCTGGCAAAGAGATCCTTGAGCGCAAGGTCTCTGTCCAGCTTGCTCGCAAGCCTGAGGCTGCTGGTGAGAAGACCGAGGGTGCCAATGGCGAAGGATCTGGTGCTGAGGGCTCTCGCCGTCGTGCTTCTGGTCGCGGCCGGGGTCGCGGCCGTGGCCGTGGAGGACGTGGAGCTCGCGGTGGTCGCACCGGCGTAAGTTTTCTTGCTCACTGTCACCTTATACCAAAGTATAACAATCTAACAACCCCTGGCCAAACAGGACGCCGGCGAAGAGAAGAAAGAAGGCGAAACTGCAACTGCCGCACCCGATGCTGCGGCTGCCCCTGTCGAAGCTGAGGGCACCACTGAGGTTCAACCATTGAAGGACATCACAAACCAAACCCAGAACAAGACTGACTCGAATATAAAGACTAAGAACCAGGCACGTCCCCAGCGCGAGCGTCGTGAGCGCGGCCCCCCTGCCGATGGCATTCCTTCCAAGACCAAGGTCATGGTTGCCAACCTCCCCTACGACTTGACTGAGGAGAAGGTAAGCTTGAAATGCCCCATGTCCGGAAACATTACACGGAAGCTGACCATCATGTGCAGCTCATTGAACTTTTCAAGGCATTTGAGCCTTCCTCTGCCAAGATCGCTCTTCGACCTATCCCACGATTCATGATCAAGAAGCTCCAGGCTCGCGGTGAGGCTCGCAAGGGCCGTGGTTTTGGGTTTGTTACCCTTGCTACTGAGGAACTTCAGCAGAAGGCTGTTTCTGAGATGAATGGCAAGGAAATCGAAGGCCGTGAAATCGCTGTCAAGGTCGCCATCGACAGCCCTGACAAGACCGACGAGGAGGCCAA
Organism: Conoideocrella luteorostrata; assembly: GCA_032433595.1. Classification (NCBI taxonomy): domain Eukaryota; kingdom Fungi; phylum Ascomycota; class Sordariomycetes; order Hypocreales; family Clavicipitaceae; genus Conoideocrella; species Conoideocrella luteorostrata. Next base: position 1,210 of record JASWJB010000585.1, read on the forward strand.
CGCTCCTCAGGAAGAGATCAAGGAGGCTGATGCCACCCCAGCCACCGCCGCTGCCTAAGTGCGTGGCTTGTCTCTTACTTTCCTAGGCAAAGGTTATGCTAGATGACTTGGGATGGTTCCCTGCCTGAATGAAAATAATTACGACGATTCTCCAACTCACATCTCTTATGGTATATGCTCGTTGATCTTTAGTTTTGGCAAGTCGAGGGAGCAGTCATGGGCACTGGTTCATACTCCGGAGAAATTTTCATCGTATAGATTGTGCGGTGAATATTCTGAGGCGATGGATGCTACAGTGGATTGACTGTCTTGCTTGCTCTCATGCAGTCTTAATATCTTCACACGTGGGAGAAATAATTCAACATGTGTTATCAGGGGGGGAATTGTACATGTAGTGCTGTTCTATTGTCATCTTGGTCCATATGGTTCGGACTTTGGCGATTAGAATGGGATGCTTATTCAGCTGCCATTTTGATAACAGACTCAGCGATATTTGACACTCGCTCCAAGAACATTACGCATTCTGTCGTAGGTTGAAGTGCAATGCGCTATAGAATGTGCTTCGTGACGTGTGATGGCTGAGGATGTGGAATAGCCGCACTAGTTGTGTGGAGTCGCGTGCTGGAATTGAAAAAAAAAAAAAAAGACAAATACTCTACTTATAGATAGAGCGTTACGATAATGCTATACCGTGAAGTCTCAATGCACTTATCTCGTTGGATTACTCGCCGGGCAATGACAGTTAGGAATAGGAGTGTTAAGCCTGGATCTGGAATTAGCAACTAGGTTACCCTTACCCACAAGAGACAACCAATTCAGGGGGGTTAAGGCTGGAGTTGCCCCGCCCACCAATTGCACTGTTTGAGTTCAAGCCGACCATCACTTGGCCACGCCAGCGACGACAAGAGAGACAACGACGGTAGAAACAGCGACGAGAGAAATAGAGACGGCATCCAGCGGCGCGTGCCACGCTTCCCTTGCTGAGCGACAGCCATACGGCAACGAGGCATCGGCTCGGTTCCTGAACCCCTTACGGAGTACGGGGCACGTGAAGTAAACGACGTCTCGATCGCATCGCATACTTGCTTGACCGACACCGTTTCATCTCCAACAACCTTTCGGGCGCAGCTCCTCAAGACGCAATGGCTTCCAAGGCGATGTGGGAGGTCGATCCCGAGACTCGATCCAAGGTATGCTGGCTAAACTGTGCTCCCCTGAAGCCATAGACGGACAGCATAACGTTATTATATGCATCCCCGGCCTGAGTACTGACCACCCATCACTAGCTGGCCGCACTCCAAAAGGAATCCAAAAACAACATCTGCTGCGACTGCGGTGCCCCATCGCCGCAATGGGCGTCCCCTAAGTTCGGTATATTTATTTGCCTCTCTTGCGCTGGCGTTCACCGTGGTCTTGGTGTACACATTTCCTTTGTGCGAAGCATCTCCATGGATGCATTCAAGGCGAGCGAAATCGAGCGCATGCGACTAGGTGGCAATGAAGGCTGGAGGAAATTCTTCAATGAGCACGAGGATACGGAGATGCGAGGTATTACTTGGGATGATGCTACCATCGCGGAGCGCTACAGTGGTGAGGTTGGCGAGGAGTGGAAGGAGAGACTTTCATGCCAAGTCGAGGGAAAGGAATATATACCAGGCGAGAAGAAGCCTGCTGCTGCGGTGCCTGCGGCCAAGGCGACATCATCACCAGGCCCTGGTGGCCAAAGACTAGGCTCGAGGACCGGAACACCGTTGAGCCACTCAACAAGCCGGAGCCAGAGCCCTGGACGAACGGGCGGTGCTGGACCTGGCGGCAAAGTTAGAGTGGACGACAAGTACTTCTCTAAGCTGGGCGCCGAGAACGCCTCGAGATCAGCCGATCTCCCTCCTAGTCAGGGGGGGAAGTACGCTGGGTTTGGCAATACGCCTGCCGTAGCACCAGCAAATCAGGGCAGTATACCGAATTTTGATGATTTGCAGAAGGACCCTATGGCGGCGCTTACGAAGGGGTTCGGATGGTTTACGTCAACCGTTAGCAAGACAGCCAAAACTGTGAATGATGGGTACATTCAGCCCACTGCAAAGCAGGTACGTTCTCAACCCTATTTACGCATCACTCGATTCAATTAGGTCACGAAATAATGATATGCCATGAACAGATTGCAGAAGGTGACTTCGCCAAGCAAGCTCAGCTTACGGCCGCCCAATTCGCCAAACAAGCCCAAATGGCGGGGAAATCTGCTCAAGATGGCTTCACCCGCTTCGTTGAGGGCAACGATGGTCAACGGAGAAATGCACCACTTGACGAGACCCGCAAAGATTTTTGGGATGATTTTTCGAGTTTGGCTGAGCAGAACAAGCAGGCTAATAATTCGATTGGGACGAGTGCGATGGGTATGGGAAAGAGAGGCGGTGCGGGGGCGGCACCGGCAAAGAAGAAGGATGAGTGGGATGATTGGTAATTTGGAGGGAGGCATGGATGCGGCCAGACTATCGTCGGCAGTTTGGGGATCATGAAAGGTGGCCGTGTTATCTACTTTAATTTACGAGTTATATTTGATGCGTGTTTGTCGAATGTAGTGAAAATTATTGGCCGAATGATGGATACTGATGATGCGAATAGCCGCAAACCTGTGACTAGTTTCCGGATAGCCGCGTCGCGACTGATTACAGGTTTGCAGCTGGTGCCAACTAGCGACAGCTGGAATCTATCTGTGTTTGCTCCTGCCCAAACTCTCGCCTCCTCCTGCTCAGATACCACCATTTGGGCCCTCTGCCCCTTCTGTCTGCATACATGGGATCAATTTTGGCAAGATAATTTGGTGACGACTGAGTCTTAACCTTCAACATGCCTGCGGAGACTCTGTAAAGAATTTAAAGAATTCGCCATACCAGCTAAACCAAGCCCAGATCGAGCAGACACCTTGTACACATCGTGGTCAAACTTTCTTCAGTTCACGAGCGGCTTGCAAAAGCATTTGACGTTTACTCTAGCTTGTTGCCAGGAAATAACTCACCGCGAAGAGTGCAACATGCCGGTCAATTGGTTTCAGGAGCTTGATCTATATTTGAACAATGCTGGACAAAATCGTCGACAACACTCCTGCGATCATTGCGTCATGGAATTTGAGAGCCAGGAGTCTCTTCAAAAACATCAAGAGCAACACTGCAATTATTGCAACAGATACTTCTACAGCCCCAAAGCTCTTCAGAGGCATCTAACACATATGCGTTTCCAACCTCACCCATTCTACTGCGAAGAATGCGACAGACGCTTTAGGTCGTTCAAAAGTCTTAAAAGCCATTTCTACGGTGCCGATTGTCATCTTCACTGTCGGATCTGCCAGACTGAGTTCCGGAGTGGTGATGATTATAAACAGCATCGTCGTCGAGACGTCTGTGGGCGTTTCTGTGAATTCTGCGAAAAGGCGTTTGGTACTAAGGCAGAATTCGAACAACATCTGGACGAGGTTGATGCACATCGCTACTGCGAGATCTGTGACAAGTATTTGCACTCTATGATGGGCTTATTGAGACACCACGAGAGGTCACGATACCACCGCGAGAGGGCTGAACATCAACAACAAACTCGACCAGAGTTAATGAACGGAATTCAAAAGCCAGCTAAAATCACTGGGATCACTGCAACTGTTCGGCTGCCGCCAACGCATGTGAGTCGTGGCATGCAGACGTATTATCAGACGTCCATGTCGGGCACACAGACTACGCCACCTATCAATACCTCGGCGATGGGTACACAGACTGAGGCATGTCCAATCACCGATGCTACTAATGAAATCAGGGATGAGGACAACCAGGGAATATATATGGACCAATGTCCAAAATGTTCTGAAGAATTCGAGTCCTCTGGTAGCATGGTGTTGCACTGGGAGACAGGAATTTGCACATCAGGGATTAATGACTGCTTAGTTGACGACCTGGCCCGTACGTTTTTCCAGGGCAAACAATATGTTCATGATGAGCCTGGTGAACTATGGTACAAATGCCCAACCTGTCAAGAGGAGTGTACGTACATAAGTGCGTTGATAAGCCACGCGGAGAGTGACGCATGCGAAGAAAATTTGGTATGTAAGGCACCCTTGCGCTTGTTCTTGGAGTTCCTTCGACGTCGAACTTTACAATGTGGTGGATACATCAGCCAGTCACACTCTGGTTTGAAAGATGGCAGGGCCGACGTAGTGACATAAATGGATTTGAGGGCTGTATATCAAGGTCCAAACTGGTCCAATGAACCTTGTAGCTATAACTTCCATAATCAATGGCTACCACTTGCAATAACGGCTGGCTCGAAATATTTGTTTGTGGCTCGAGACGGAGTTCCGACTTTAACTCCAGAAGCTGCGTAGTTAACGTTCACGTGACTCCGGTTGGAGGTGGGAGCCGGTCTTAGCCGGGAGTACTCGGGCCCATGACGGCAACGGACAACGGCTGAGACTTTACGTTCTTCCCGTAACGTTGCAGAGCCATTGAATCAAATAATCACCATGTCTGCTCTACGGATTCTTGTTCCCGTCAAGCGGGTTATTGACTATGCTGTATGGAGCCTTTGCAATATGCTGATGACAGCCCCAACTCGTTGCTTTGGCCGCGCAGAAACTAACGTTGAGCTTGTGCGGTGCCGTCATAGGTTAAGCCTCGGGTCAACAAGGCGCAGACGGCCGTCGAAACGGCCGGCGTCAAGCACTCAATGAACCCTTTCGATGAACTTTCCGTGGAGGAGTCAGTCCGTATTCGCGAGAAGAAACGAGCCCCCGGTGGCGTTGAAGACATCTGCGCCATCTCAGCTGGTCCCCCGAAATCCCAGGATATTCTGCGGACCGCTATGGCCATGGGTGCCGATCGTGGCATTCACGTCGAGGTCAAGGATGGCGAGGAGTTGGAGCCGCTCACCATCGCTAAGCTGCTGAAGAAGGCTGCCGAGGAGCAGAAGAGCAATCTCGTCATTCTCGGCAAGCAGAGCATTGATGACGATGCCAACCAGACTGGCCAGATGCTGGCTGGTCTGCTAAACTGGCCGCAGGCTACACAAGCTAGTAAAGTTGAATTTGGAGAGGGTGACTCTGTCACTGTGACCAAGGAGGTCGATGGTGGTGTGGAAACTATTCGCGCAAAGCTGCCCATGATTATCACGACCGACTTACGACTCAACGAACCTCGGTATGCGAGCTTACCAAATATTATGAAGGCGAAGAAGAAGAAGCTGGATAAGAAGACTTTGAAGGACTTTGGTTTGGAGAATGAGAAGCGTCTGAAGGTGCTCAAAGTGGCGGGTGAGTACTTTTTAGCCCACGGCTAACTTCGTGTAAAGCCTAGCTGTCCTAAACCCAACTTCTTTTGATTGAACTGGTTTAATGCTAATTTTTTTTTTTTTTTGGGTTAGAGCCCCCGACGAGACAGGGTGGTGGAAAGGTCGAAGACGTAGATGGTTTGATTGGCAAGTTAAAGGAGCTGGGTGCTTTGTAGACGAGCTTAACATTAAAACGTCATGTGGATATGATGGCAGCGTGCACGATGAGTGGTGAACAACGGGAATGTATAAACTGGAGCATAGATGTAAAACAGAACGAATTGTTCTGTATCTCACGTGTGTCGTTTACAGTTGTCATAATGCGGTGATACAAGGCTTAATAACTGAGGGATCAGCGTGACGGTGATAAAGGTCTTGTGGTGACGATTGCTAAGCCCCCTAAATTGATAAGTTGACTCAAGAAATGTTGCTCAGCATTTTCTGCATGGAAGTTGCAGCCAACACCACGTGCCCATCTACTTGTTCAAGGCTGGACTGGCCCCGTCCTCTGGAGTACTAGAAGACAGCTGAGGATAGAGGCTTAACTCTCGCTAATGGTCGAGCATGAATGCGAGAACTCTGCCACACCTTCATCGCCCGCGAAGAACTGGAGACAGATGTGGTGTAACATTGCCCGTTCCACGGGGACTGCACATAAACACCGAAATGGCGTGGGACAGACGAATAAGCCGACGATGTGAAACGCTTGCACCTCATGGACAATGGCAACATAGTAATACCGGAAAACGCAATGTGACATGGATGGAAACAATTGGCACCTCGTAGCAGTAAAACCAGCATACTTCAGACTCGGAACTCCACGCCGCATACTCCGAGTGACGGTAGATGCCTCATGCAGGCCTCGGGTGATGCGTTTGCGGTGGGCTCCCTGCGTCAGGCTGGCCAGACTTGTCGAAGCCCAACGATATCGGCGGATGTTGCTCACGCTCGCGACCCAGAGAGGTCAAGTGGTGCTCCGTACGGAGTACATTTACCCCACATCCTGCCACCTGCATCAAAAATACAGCACCATTTCCAGCGAGAATTGCAACGACGGTCGGCACCTGAATGGCCCAAGGCTGCAATTGGCCCAATCAGTAAGCTCCGTTTGTCACATACTTCCTTATCAGTCCAGCGGCATTGCACTAACGATATGGAAGGGGCCGGGTGTTTTTTTTTTCTTCCCCTTCCTCGCCGCTTCTTGCCGTCTCGCCCGCATTTTCCCTCTTCTTCTTCCTTACCTTTTCCCCTCCACGCATCAGCTTCAGACAATCCTCAGAAAACATAACAGCTGCGCAACCAACCCAATTTATTTCCATCTACAACAGAGTGCCACCGAGCCTCGCTTTTCATCACGCTGACCAGCTTGCTTTGAATCCGCCCTTATGAACGGGCGCCCGTCAGTCTTCACTTCTCAGGTATGTGCCGCAATCGGCCTGGTCCCCTAGTTTTTGCACCTGTGCACCCGCATCCACAAAGTGACTCTCCTCTTCCGAGGCGGGACATGCCCAACAACCCACCACGACGCTGCTTCTTTCGTTTCCTTCTCCCTCCCCGGAGCAGTTAGCATTGCCTTCCCGAGAACGTTCTGCTTCTTTGTTTTTTCATTGAGTCCATTGACTGGCATTTGTGGCGGCTTGCATACTGACGCGTGTTTTGTAGGATTATCTCTCCGGTTCGTCCGATCACTCACCGCTAAATAAGCTTCGTTTGCATGCATGGCTGAAACTAACCCTAAACTTGTGCAGACCATCTCTGGAAGTCTCAATCATCTTAGATTGCCTCCTTAAATCTTGAACATCAACTATCCTGTCCTCTTCTTCTCGTCAACTTATCAACCGCAACTCAATTGCCATGTTGTCTCGACTGGCAATCAATCTCGCCAAGCCGGCGGCTAAGCCTACCGGCTCCATTGTTCGGACAGCCTCTCAAGTCCGATATGCTTCCAAACTCTCTGCTGGGACCACTGGCAGGAACGTTCCTTTCAAGGCCACCCGGGCCACTGCTCCTGCTGATTCTGTCCCTGCCACTTTCACCATTAGGGACGGCCCTGTCTTCACTGGCAAAGCCTTTGGTGCTAATGCCAACGTCTCCGGCGAAGCTGTCTTCACTACTTCTTTAGTAGGCTACTCCGAGTCGATGTCTGACCCCTCCTATCGTGGACAAATTCTAGTCTTCACGCAGCCGCTGATTGGCAACTACGGTGTACCATCGGTCGAACGTGATGAGTACAATCTGCTCAAGTACTTTGAGTCCCCGCATCTTCAATGTGCTGGAGTTGTTGTGTCCGACGTGGCCCTCAAATACAGCCATTGGACTGCTGTAGAGAGTCTGAGTGATTGGTGTGCGCGGGAAGGTGTTCCTGCCATCTCAGGCGTTGATACTCGTGAGATCGTCACCTTCCTCCGAGAGCAGGGATCCTCCCTCGCTAGAATCTCTGTTGGTGAGGTGTACGATTCTGACGAAGACGACGGATTCGTCGATCCTGGCCAGATTAACCTCGTCAAGCGTGTGAGCACCAAGGCCCCCTTTGTTGTCGAGTCTCCAGGTGCTGATCTTCACGTTGCCCTGATCGACTGCGGTGTCAAGGAGAACATCATCCGCAGTCTGGTCAGCCGTGGCGCCTCTGTCACTGTCTTCCCTCACAACTACCCCATCCACAAGGTTGCCGATTACTACGATGGCGTCTTCATATCTAATGGCCCCGGTGATCCAACGCACTGTCAGGAGACTGTCTACAATCTCGCCCGCTTGATGGAGACTTCATCCATTCCCGTTATGGGAATTTGCTTGGGTCACCAACTTCTGGCGCTTGCTGTTGGCGCCCGCACCATCAAGCTCAAGTATGGCAATCGAGCCCACAACATTCCCGCTTTGGACTTGACCACTGGCCAGTGCCATATTACTAGCCAGAACCACGGCTATGCCATTGATGCCAGCACTCTACCCAGCGAATTCAAGGAGTACTTTGTCAACCTCAACGATGGTAGCAACGAGGGTATGATGCACAAGACTCGCCCCATCTTTTCGACTCAATTCCACCCGGAAGCCAAGGGAGGCCCCATGGATAGCGCGTACCTTTTTGACAAGTATTTGGACAATGTCCGACTTGCCAAGAGTACCGCGTCCGTGTACAAGAATAACACTCCCACCGAGTTCATGTTGAACGTCCTCAGCAAAGAGCGAGTTGGCGTTGAACCCACGCCTCTTGCCAGCGTTGCATGAAACTAGTGGTCGATATGTTGTTATACAGACGGAAAGAAGTAGGGCGTTTTTGGATTTATGCACTTAGCCATGGGATTGTCCCCGTGCTTCACAAATTGTCAAATAGGTTGTTTTAGTTCAATTAACACAATGATTTTCAAGTTTCGATTCCCTCACCGTGTCTGCGGAACCTCTACCACCTGTGCAATTCCATATTCTGGCTAATTACCCATCTGCCAGTCTGCTCGCTAGGAGTGGTTATGTGTGCAGTACAATAAAATGCATCAGATATCCATCCATCCGGTATTCTTTTTTTAAACTCCAACACCAAAGCCAGTTTGCCAACCGTCGAGCATCGTGCCTGCTCCGTATCATAAAATACAGCTTTCCGCTGGAGTGTCCTGTCTTCCATTGAACGAAATTTAGCATCTCCAGTATCTCCCCCCATTTGAGCAATCACGCCCCGCTCGTGTATCCTAAAACCTGCGGCGGTCATCATCGTCTCGACCTCCACCCGGAATGTACCTATCACTACGGGGGCGGAAGGCTCCTCCTCCACCACCACCGCCGCGTCTACCTCCACGGCTTCTACCAACACCACCGCCGTATGCACCACCACCACCACGGCCACCGCCTCCCCTCTCTCTATGGGGCGGGCGAATACCCTCAAAGACCTCACGACCTCGATCGACAAATGAGTCTCCATCTTCAAAGGAGTATCTGTTAAACTCGCGACCCATCTCCCTGTTAATGTCATGGGTGTAGAAATAACGCATATTGCGGATACGCCGGTCTGCGAGATCCTTTGATACAACGGTATACGAAATGGACGGTCTGGAGCGCGTGTATCGCCCGTCACCAATGGGAGGTGTCAATGTGGAAGGGTAACCTCTAGAGCGGGTAGGACCACCTCTTGGTCCCGTTGGAGGGGCATCATTTAAGAAGTAGCCGCGGGGACCTAGAGGAGCAGAATTGACGCTGTCTGCATCCATGGAAGGGAATTTAGATGCTGCTGCTGGAGGGGGCCGATTACTCGATGAGGCAAGCGAGGTAGAAACAAGGTTGGCCTCTACAGTGCTGCCATCCGGGCTGGGCGTGTAGACGACCTCCCATCGGCTTCCGGGCCGTCTGCCCCCGCCTGCGTCCTCCATATCGATCCAACTGTCGATTTTCTCGGGCGGGATAAAGTCAATGTTGAGTGCTTTTCTGGTGCTTTCGTTGGGCCACACACGTCCGTGCAGGAGCTGTCGGACGCGGGAAGCGGCGGATATGGAGTTTAGCCCGACAAAAGCGTGTGTGCGAATGAAATCGAGGTGAAATTTGGTGACTATCTCGTCGGAAAGGGAGGTGCTGTCAGGTGGGGTTGCTAGATTAACGATGTGTGCTCGTAGCTCAGCTGGTCGAAGAGGTCGCATGAGATTGTTGATGCAGAGGGCTGATGTAGCGGGGTGGATAGACGGCTCGACGTGCCGATCGTAGTCTATGCCTTGATTTTTTCCTGGGGGGGAAGCATCAGGACGGGTGAGACCCTTGGCGAGGAATGAGTCGTCCGGACGAGGGCGTTTCCTGGCGGGGTCTTGTTCCTGTGGTGGTGGGCTGGCGGAGCGGCGTTTGCGCTTCTGGGCTTCGAGTGGTGACTCGATTGGGGCGATGGTTGTTGTTGAAGGGGGTTCATGGATTTGGTCCATGGGCTGTGAATCGGGGACCGAAAGTTTTTGCTTGGGGTCTAACTCGAGAGCGGGTTGTGGATCAGGTTCAGGTGCAAGAACTGGTGAAAGCTCTGGTTGCGCTTCCGGTTTTGGTTGAGGCTCATGCTCAGGTCGCGCTTCTGAGTCTGCTTCTAGTCGTTGCGGTGGCGCGTCGTTTACAATTTCCGGAACTGGCGCAAGCTGTGGCTCTGGCTCTGGCTCTGGCTGTGTTGATGATGGGACTGTCGGCTCTGGCTGTGGCTGCGTCTCCGGCGTCGGCTCCGGTGCGGCCTCTGAGACAGGTTCCTCGACTGGCAATTCTTTGATTGATTCGCCAACAGTGCCTGGATCCTTTATGCTCTGTTCCCTGTGAGTGTCGCCATTGACTGGATGCGAAACGTCTTCCTCCCCGTCCTGCACGTCGCGTGCGTCCTCGACCTGCGGCCGTGCAGGTTCCTCAGGTTCAGCCGCATCATGCTCGTCCAACCGCGCGATAAGCTCCAACTTCAACCCACCCTGCGGGAGACCTCGTCGCTTCAGCTCGGCCTTGAGATCAACAACCTTTAGTTTCGCCCAGTCGCTCATGATGATTGATTATGGCGCTGCTGCCGGTTTGCCAGCTCGGCGCATTAAAACCTTTTGTCTTAGGGTGGGTATGCGCCGCGCACACATGTGACGTCGTGCCGTTTGTCGCGAGAGCAAAAAGGTGTAAATAGAGTCGATGCGCCAGTTCGGAAAGATGTGGCGAGATACCGAATTCTAAGGAGGGCCTGTTTTGATAGTCGTGTCCGGAGAATGAAAACGGAAAAAGAAAATTGGCGTGGAAAATTGACCCCCTTCGCAAAATGGTATGCGAAAAGAATGAAAAGATGAAAGTCGCGACGCGCCAATACCGGGGATGACGGGGGGGCATAACATGGGTAAGTGGAGTCTGGTGGTTTGGCTAGAATGGCGCTTGGCCTCATGCGGCAAGTTTGAGGTTGCTGTCTTTTGTGAACTAGCTTTCTGTTGTTTGATTGGCTCTGGCAATAAAGGGAGTTGACTTCGTGCTTGTTCCCGACAAAACAAAGCGTATCTCGGTTTTGTCTGTTCAATTGGCGCATATTGAATAAGGAAATGATCTGTTGCTTCTTTTGCGAAGAAATCTTCTTCTCCTTTATTTGATGGCTATTCGTCTCGGTCTGGCTAGCCATTCGTCACAAGCAGGACCGAAAAATGCACGTAACCGCTGGATTCACGATCAAGTGTTATTCTTAATGGGCTCAGAGGCAGTTTGTTAAATTCCTGTTCATGTTATTTGCTACCTTGATTGCAAAGTTCACGGTTACTAATGTCTCGTTGGCACTCGAGTCAAGGGAAAGTCAGGTTTCATGCCAGTTTATGCAAAATGGTTGCGCGGAATGAGACCTTACTACAGCCACTAGATAGAAGTTCAGTAGACCTACACTTTTTCCCCAGTGGTCGAGCGGTTATTTGTTCCGACAAAAGTACAACCCACTATGTTTTGCTTTTTAAATCGGCGGAATCCTTAGGCAACAGCCTTGATCTTGCGCTACGCATTCGGGTGTTGGTTGTACTTGTCTTGTGTCCTCCAAGTTGAGAAGGAAAAATCACCCACAGAGATAAAACGACTCTCGAGGGTAGTATTTCAAGCTCGTTTCAAGCCTCCATAGTGGTCTGTCACACGCTATATAAAATGCAATATTCACGCTATTAGTGTGGAGCTTCACCTTTTGCTGAATTTTGTGACATGGTCTGCATAATGATATATTTTAGGAGAAAATATGGGATTCTAGCTAATAAGATTAAGGATAAAAGTTAAGGTAGTAAATTATCCTTGATAATATAATATCAGGCAATATTATATGCTTTAGGATAAAAAGCCACCTCTTATTTAGAGGCACCACAAGTTCTGTTCTCCCCATCGCGCTCGAGGCTATCTTATAATGCGATAATCCAAGGGTCTCGGTGAGCGATTCGTACTATGCCCAGAGCTGGGGTGCAGAGAACCGAAAGTCAAGCTGCATAACTTACAGGTTCTCCAGAGTCGCTCCATACAAGCTCATAACTACAACGTCTTCAACAGGTATAATATCTAAGTTTAAGTTTGAATAGAATGGAATTAAATGGTAAGATAAGGCAAGGAGATTTGAGAGTTAACGGGAGGATGAAACGGTAGGATGAAATGGCACAATGTAGTTTAAATTCATACTTTGTCGACCCAAAAGACACACCCCCAGCACTCACGTATACTGAGGTCTGACACACACCCAGCAACGCTCCGTACACTTAGGTAAAAGCTTCTCGCAAAGGCCTCCGGTAATTCGTAGTAGCCTTTCTCTTGCCGAGATCAAATAGTTGTGTAAGTTGCTTGCTGTGGGTTGCACAGGGTTGTGCAATGATCATGATCATCGGCTTCAAATACAATATATTCAATAATAGTCAAGTCGGTTATCTAAGAAGGAAGGAAAGAAGTCATCGTGGAAGGCACGATATCGGC
>JASWJB010000586.1:0-13723 GCA_032433595.1 Conoideocrella luteorostrata
ATTTTTTTATCTTATTTTTGGTCACTAAGGCATTATCTCGTGCGGAGTTAATGCCACCTCGATGGCTCAGTTAAACTGTCCCCGCCTGCCAGGTAAGATAAGACACGACTGGAGTGGCTACCACGTGCTTTGTCACGTGGTCATCGAGTGACCCGCCGTGATTGGAGCTCCAGAAATCCTGTCCCTAATGAAGTCTCGAAGCATTGTGTCGATTTCCTTTCCATCATATCATTTGGTGATAGCGTATAAACGTTACTAGACCTTGCCAGCATGTGGCCTACAATCCGTGCCCTTGCACGCTATCTGGAGCCGGGCACTCCTACCGGTCTTGCTGGGCTTTGGACTCATTCCAGCCCTAGATCAACTCTTTTATACCTGTACGGCAGCACTCTCAACAAGCTCCAGTCAATACCCGAAAAGTCTCTTTACCGCCAATCCGTTGAGGCCGTTACAAAGCATCGTATGAAACTTGTCGAACAGATCGTTCCACCTGGGTATACCGAGTGGGCAACCAAAGCCAAGGACCTCATTCACAAGAACCCCGAGCAGTTTCGAGTCGCAAGCGGTCGAGTTGACGGTAGTGAAGCCAGAACGGTCAAGCTTGGGAACCGTATATTTGTAATTGGTGCCAAGCATAAGGCAGGTGATATTCGTTATGAAGAGTGGGATGGAGAGGCCGATGAGGGAGGTGAGCTAGAAGGCATTCGAACACCGTCTGAAAGGAGCGACCAGGTCATCTGGGCTGAACGGAAACCATTGCAAGATCATGAAAAAGTTGAGTGGGAGGATGAGCCCCAGTTGACTGCAGAGCAGTGAGTCATTGATTGCCGAGTATGACAATTCTGCAGGGTGCTAACAATATAATAGAGTTCAGGAGCTGGAACAGAAGATTGGCGCTGGCCTAATTGAGGAAGTTATACAGGTCGCTGAAGGTGAGCTCCGCATCATTGATACTATGGAGAAAGCAAAAATGTAAGTTCTCTGCCATTGTCCAAGCCTTGTCTTCTCCTAAGTGTACATGACTAACCCTCCAACCAGCTGGGAAGATTTGGAGGAGAAGCCGGCTGAAGGCCAGTGGGAATATTTCGACAGAAAATCCATGTAAATTTATCGTGGCATATTTGTGCAAATGTAAAATAGTCTGAGCTTGTTGTGTATTTTCGTCAGCTTCGGAGTACACAATCCTGCCGTCAGTATCGTGCGCAGATGATAATATGATGAGGTAGTTCCAGCATACCCTATACTTCTGCCTTGTATTGCCCTGTTTCTTGTGTCCGGTGACCGGTATGCATCATTTTATTCCACTTTGATAATACCGTGAGAAACATCTCCGCTTTTGTAAATGAGAGCTATTTCCGCTAAGTTTCCATTCTCGCCTTCTACGGAGTACGGAGTACATGCATGTGTCATTTAACTGTAGTGGGTCCACTTCTTCCTAAGTTTCTCAGCCCATTGAAATTTCGTTTTCTACATTAAGTCAGGATTTTGATCGAAGGTGCAAAACATAGAATTCAAGAATGGTCCCGTCATATGAAACACAGAAACACAGCAGGCGAAAGCGGAGAAGATCTACTAGTGACGAACTCCAGCATAACACTCCTGGCTTGCATGCACCCCCAAAAAGCACCAAACCTTTCAGTCGCTCGACTAGCGAGCAGCGACAACTATCCTTGGCTGGGCTTGACCCTACTAATGAGGACCCTACCCATGACATCGAGCATTTCCCACACCGTGGAATCGGACATGGAGCCCTTGACGCGACACAATCAGACGACGAAGAAGATGCAAATAAGCAAGTCCTGCTACACCTAGAGGGCACTGCAGAGTCCCAAAGAAAGCTCATTTCGAGTCGACCGAAGGCGGCTTATATCCGCAGCCAGCTGGACACCTTGTTGAGATTGACACATAGGCTCCTTGATAACGGAAACATAGATAGGTCAGCGAGGCTATTCAGAGTCATCCTAAAGCTGAGGCCTGACAGCAAACCCATTGATATTCGGCAACATAACATCTGGGCAATAGGAGCAGAGATAATCATGAGGAAAGGGGAAGAGCATATTTTGAAGCGACTAGGAATACAAAGTGAAAAATCTGATCGTGGTGGAAAATACACAAGCATTTGCTTACCAGGAGGATGGGGATCTGCTGATAACATTTTCAACCTGAAGGCCTACCTCGAGGCGCTGATTCAGAAGCATCCATATGATAACAGATTTCCCCAAAACGTTTCAGCTCTAGACTTTCAGCTTACGCTCATAAGCTGTGAAATTCTTCAGTGCCATACCGAGTACTCTTCACAGACTACAGACCTGAGCGGCGAGAAAACATCCTGTGGAGATGAAACACAACCGCAAATCGAATCTCCAGAACGAACTCACGATAATAGCCAGGCGGTAGTGACGAACGCATCCTATCTGAATCAATCCAGCTCGCCCATCAGGTCACGCACACAGAACGAGCGTGTTCGAATTCGAGCATATGACACAATTATGGCTATTGCCAACAAAATGGACACATTAATCAATGAGCTACCCTTTTCTAAGAACAATGACTTCCTTCAGTTACGGGTATCAGCGTCGCTTTTAATCGCAGACTTCCTTGATCCCACATTAGCTAGCCAAGATGGAGACGAGTACGAGGAAACAAAGGTGAGACAACGTGAGCAAGGACTTGCGAGAAAACTGCTTCAAAGAATCGTGCATAATGGAGGACATGTCCCCCATTCGCTGCTAGATATTACTCAACAGTACACAAACCATGGCCAAGAACCACAGCAGCAAAGACTATATGTTTCTTTACCCATTCGAAGTACATGAATGGCGCTCTCAAGCACTATGAGCCGACCCTCATTGGCTTTCAACTCGTGTTCACACGAGAAGATGCTTTAGGAGCCCAGCGCTGTAGGACCAGGGTTGTGTTTGAGCTCCCTACTACGACGCACCACTCCCCCCCGGGGCTCCATGCTGCTTGTCTTCCCACAAAATTTGCTGACGAAGACTCTGTCCGGTGAGCTCGAAGCGCTTCGTGGGGATCCTCCGTACTGTATCTGGAAGCCCATGAATCCACGGTTTCGGGTGAATATTCAGTGGTTTCTGTAGGTCCGGTTTGACCAGACGCAAGGGAATCTCTGTCGCTTCCAACACCCTTGATTCTACCAGTAGCATCTGCTCTCTGCCTCGGAACAACGAGTTTCAGCCAACTGGGAAGTTGAACTGCCTTTGTTTTGTCACGACGAGGATCACGTTGAGCCGCCATTACATCTCGATAAACCGTGAGACGCCGGAGATCCCAGAAGAAGATATTCCCCGCCGCATTGCAGAACGCCAGGACTGGGTTTTGATTTGCAACATGGAGAAGCTTGAATCGCATAAAAAATTGCGGACCGCAATTTGGTGTATGAAATTCTAACAATCGAGTGTATTGAGAAGGGCATTGCGGTGATGTGGCTGGGACGAACGCTGATCTCGTCAGACGATCTGGATCTTCATAGCTGGTATGAACCACATTTTGTGGTGTTGGTGCCGCACTTTGCGGTGGCCGGACACCGTCAGAGGAAAAGCCCTCAATTCTCCATAACACAATAACATTATCATGACAAGCCCGGGATAGGATGCAATCTCCATAAAAAGCAACACTGCTCATGAAACCCAAGAATTAGCCGTGTAAATCACTGATAAGTTTACGCGGCATTAACTTCTTACCAGTCAACAATGCCACTGTGAACCGCGGACGTCGAAAAGTGAGGATAATGAACTTGGAGAGGCGTGGTAATGGCATCCCGTGGTAAATCTGGAATGGTCCACTGAGGATTGATAAGAAAACGAGCATAGCAACGCATCTAGGCGGGTAATAAACGAACCAGATTGATTACTTGATCATGCCCGGAGGAAACGATGTATCGGCCCGTGTCATGGAAGGCCTAGGTGTGTTATAAGTAGCCCTTTGAAGTATCATGACTTAACTTACAACGGAGAGTAAATTCCATGAGTGACCTTCACCCGCAAGAATACAGAGGCAGGGTTGCTCCCTATGAGCAGGGTCCAGGCTCCATATACGGACACTTGTATCGTCTGATGCAGACGCAACAATAGACGGGTCTACGGGGGATGTAGCCAAGTCGTTCACATCCTGTAATAGGTGTGAGCTGATGAATTCCCAGAGTCCACCATAAAAGGGCACGCAGAACTTACACCTCCATGTCCAACAAAACACTGGAGAAAAGAATTAGACTTGACTGACATTCAGGAGAATCATGATTTGCGTACCTCAACAAGACTTCCGTCTGAGGCATCATAAATTTTGACTTTCGCGTCCACTCCGCCTACACAAATGTATGGAGTTCCTGAGACAGGGTCCTTTGTCCAAGTGCAACAACAACCAGATGCTTCGTCCTATAAAGAATAGACATATCAGAATTGAGATTGTGGCGGCAGAAAGTGATTAAGGCGTAAGAACTTTCGAAGTGATATATAATGCGTACATCTTCGTCACGTATAATATTTATCACCTCGCACGGGTTTGAATCCCCAGTGTTCTGCGATAGTTTGCAAATAACTATCTATCAATGGTTAGCTGAACTCATGTTCTATTGTAGCGCGCTAAGGGGTGGCAGTCTTACATGCTTCTTGCTCACTGCCGCAAACACAGGATCACGGTCCAGTGGTTGATAGGGGCAGAACTTGACATCGAAGAACTCTGGGGATCGGCAAAAGTTATGGTTAGACACCGAATTCTGAAACCGAATACACATCAGGAGCGACAAAGTATTATTCGGATTATACCTGCTACGTTGTCATCGTGACCTAAGAAGCGTGTGTCGTTCTTTGCCCTAATTAGTGGCTGGCTGAGAGAGAGAAAGCTTCTGTGTGTGTAGATACCTCAAAACCAAAAGAAACACGCAATTTAGGTAGCTCAAAGAGAGGGCCGTCAAATGCCGCCATGAGGCATAGGATTGTGGATGATTGTGGTGATACTGTTGTTCGCTGGCGTCGAGACTCGTGTTTCTCTCTCCTGATTGAAGTAACAATCGTTTGGCTAGCCGAGGTGCCGCCGATTAAGACAATCGCCTAAGCACCTTGAGCAAAGAACGCAGGAACGCCAATGCTCTCTATTAAAAGGGACTTACTTCCCCGCCTGTAAAATAAACCTAATTACACGCCTGTGATCGTTAGAATGCCATTAAATGTGGTAGCATCGCTGGCTTTATGTGCTTTCACTATTGAGAGAGTAAAGGGTCAAATCCTCTTCTCAAAATTGATATATATAAATAGGCATTTGAACATGCATTGCAGCTTGATGATTTCGTTAACACAGCGAGTTAGGCTTCGCTTTGAGCACCTTGGAGTGGTCTAGTGTATTATATAAGAGAAGGCAATCTGTTAATATATTGAGGCGTCGGGTACTCCGTTGTTACGTGTCGCGGCGGATAGGCGATGCGAACTGAGCCTCACATCGTCGGGTTACCCACCTTCGATTTTAGTAGCAGTGCCTGATTGGCTGGAGGGGAAAGGGGCAGCTCGAGCCAAGAGGCAACTGGCAGCGAAGCTGGCCGGATGCACATGTCGAGCTATCGTGTCCTTCACCACAACTTTAACGGAAGTCTGGCCACAAACCCCTACCGCAACTTGCAGCATCACTGTTGGAGTTCTGCATCGTGAACCCTCCCTTTCCTCAAGTCTGACATAATTTAATCACAAGACGAAGTCAGCGATATTATTGTAGGCGATCAACACGCGGCATTCCTCTTGCAACGCGCTATTCTTTATTCCACAATGTCCTCGGCCGATGCGAGAGGCAACTACGGTCGCCCTCATCTAGAGGACGATGACTTAATTGACCCAGATGATGGTAAGTTTACGTAAAGGCCAATCATACTTATCGAGCCTAAGTTCTTCCCAGCTCGTGGAACGATTCTATACAAATGGTAACTTGCTAACTACTCCCCAGCGGATCTTAATGATTTCGATGATCCCCTTGGGAATCAATCTTCCCGCCAGCCCCTCTCAGGAAATATTGGCTCCAGCTCGTCATCGCGACCGCTAAATGAGAGTTATCTCACTTCGTCGATCCCCGGAGAGGATAGAAGGGCTCCGCAGAACACAATAGACGAGACGATTTGGGATACGTTGCGCCGGGATCTTCTAGCTGTGTGGGCTAAACTTAGAGAGGTTCTGTATCCCCGATATCTCCTTGGGGGCACTATGTTTGACTCTGAAAGTGGTCTACGTGGTGCCTATTCCAACATACGAGGTGCTGGCATTACAGGCACTCGAGAGGAACTGACTGGGTTGGCCAGTCGCATGATGGACGCTGAAGCGCTTTTACAAAGTAATATGAGCCCGGGTCTTCGAGACTGGGACCTTTGGGGCCCATTGATTTTCTGCCTTCTTTTGAGTTTACTGCTCAGCATTACCGCAAGAGCCGAGCAGAGAGACACAGTGTTCAGCGGGGTGTTTGCCATGATCTGGTTAGGTGAAGCAGTAGTCACCCTTCAAATCAAACTATTGGGGGGGAATATGTATGTTGCCGTCACCGAATATCTTTCACGATTAACCAGCCGAAGCATTATGGTAGCTAACATCATGACAGCTCGTTTGCGCAGAGCGTGTGCATAATTGGCTATACCTTATTCCCGCTCGTCATCGCTGGCCTTCTTTCAGCCTTGGGATTACATTGGGTCCCCCGCATCCCCGTCTACATTGCTCTGGTAGCATGGTCTCTAGCTGCAGGTGTGAGTATACTGGGTGGTAGTGGTGTGGTCAAAAATCGAGTGGCAATTGCTGTCTACCCTCTCTTCATATTTTACATCGGGCTGGGGTGCCTGTGCTTTATAAGCTGAACTTGAGGGCATAATCATCTGACGACGAACGACCACACGAAGTGAGTGGGAAGACAGCTCCTGGCGATCTTGAGCTATGTTCTGGAGCTGATCATGTTATTGGTGCCTTGTTCGCCATGCATCATCCCGCCTAGCAAGTTGTTGACTACTTCCCGAACTTTTTTTTCTTTGTATGTGTATATACATATTTCTGAGATATACCATCTCTTTGCTCGGCCAACCTCATTTTGCCATTGCTATGTATACTCTGTTGAGCGTCCCCGTGATATCGACGCATGTTCTAAACGTGGGAAACCTATTCCTCCTTCCAAACAGCACTGGACTCTGGTAAAAAGGTGCTTGCGATTGGGTTCAATCTCATCGCGATCACCCCTCATATAAAGTGTGCTAGTAGGCATGGCCGATTGAATATTTTGAAAGGCGCATGTGGACTCAGCCGGTGAGAAGTGATTAAATACCTGAGGTGGAAGGCAAAGGCAGCAGGCATGGAACTCGGCAGGCGAGCTATATGATACAGGTTAACACACCGGCTTAGCGCGTAATAGAGCATCTTGGCGTAGCAAAGTGTCGTGCCTGACGCGCTAAAAACTAATCGGACTACTCCGTATTCCGCACAGCAAAGTGATTGGGCCTAACTATCAAGAGGTCCCGCACACGCACACGGTCAGTTAGTAACTAGACAGTGAGCAACTTCAGGCATGTGCCCGCGTTTCCATCCCAATAACCGTCAACTGGTGGGCCAACGCCACGCAGCTGGGCTTGACTGACCACGCTTCTGCAAGCACGACAACTTTCGCTTCAAGACGAGCCTTGCCACGAGAACTACCCAGCTAAAGATTCGTTGCGCACTGCCAAAGGTGACAACACGCAGCCTTTTGCAGCTGTCAGATTCCATCTACAAAGAGACTGAGACTATTTGCTATTTGTTACCCTATTTGCTACGTTCCTTCATAACTCGTTTCGCAGCCATCATCGCTTTGTTTTCTGGTAATCATCGCAGTTGTGCTATCCGCACATACTCTTTTTGTGAACACTATAAGCATAATTTTACGATCGCCAACACTCATCTGCCATGGCCGATGATGTTCAAAGGGCGGGGACTAGCCCCAAAAGCGAGACCGCACAGATCGAGACGACCGAAGACGCCGAAACCCGTGCTACTAGACGAGAACTTAAGCAATCGTCGATTTCGGATCAGCCCTCTAATATTGGAGAGGGATCGGCCACCGACGGCAAACATCAGGGGACGCCTAGCTTTGGTATATCGGTGGAGCAAAGCGACGAGTTAAAGGAGCGGATGTCGTCCCCTAAAAAAAAACGTGCTCATGACCAGTTGGATGGAGGCCAAAATTTACAAGAAAACGACGCCGCAAGTGTTACTTCAACAGACTCAGCAAAGGACAGAGCCTCGAGGCTTGAACCAGAGAAGAAAAGACATCGCGATGAAGAGTCAACAGATTCCTCACCGGTTGGTTCAATGTCACTTCTTAAGAGCATTTTCTTGAATATCTGGTGCAAACAACTAATGCGCGGCTTGTTCTAGTTCCTGCAGAAACCTCAAATTTCGAACAAGAATTCCGCAGATCAACAGTCAGAGAACTCTGGCACTGCTTCTGGCAAGACGATGTCGGAAGCCACGTCCTCAAATACGTTTGCCAACTCCGCCTTCGGACAGCTTGCTTCAGGCTCCTCTGGTTTTGCTGCGTTAGGGTCTCAAAGGAGTGGAATCTCTTCAGCCAAAGTGAATATATCGTCGTTTGCATCCGTTAAGCCTACCACAAGCTCCGAAGCAAAAGCGACGGCTGCTGACAAAGCGCCGGATACCACAACACCCAAACTATCGTTTGGATTAAACTCCGGCCTGTCACCCTTTGCGGGCCTTTCCTCAGTTACAAATGGCTTCGGAGGTAGTGGGTTTGGGTCTGGGTCTGCCCTGTCAGGTGTTAAACAGTTGGGTAGCTTTGCTGCTGCAGGCGCCAAGACTCTGCTGAGCGACAAGGCGGCAAGGCCTTTCGGAGCACCTGACAGTGATGCGGACGACGAAGACAAGGACGAAGAGGATGATGCCGATAATGAAAGCCATCTTGACGAAGGAGACCGGGGTGCATCGCCCGAGAAAGAAAGTGACGACAAAAAGAGACCAAAACTTCACAAGAGTAAGCTCAGCCTCTATGACGTATGTCAAAATGCAAGTCTCGGGACTTTGAACTGATTTTCATACTATAATAGTCGAGGTGGACGATGGTGAAACCGGAGAGATCACTGTCGTGTCTGTCCGAGCAAAAATGTTTTGTCTCGACAAAGAAGCAGGCTGGAAGGAGCGTGGAGCTGGTATGTTGAAGATCAATGTGCCCCATGCTTGCGTTGACTTTGACGACGCTGGCGCTGTTATCCCAGGCAGCTTCGATGCTTCTTGCCTAGAAGTCGATGAAGAGTCCACTGATCTGGATACTAAAAGCCCCAAAATGGCCCGTCTCATCCTGCGTCAGGATCAAACTCATCGGGTTATACTAAATACCGCTATACTTCCTGCAATGGAATTTCAAGAGAAGGCGTCCTTAAAATCTGTTGGCATACTGTTCACTGCTCTTGAAGGAGTAGAGGCCAAGCCTATCAGCATCACGATGAGAGTGAGATTTGTACTTCCTCCGCTCAAGCTATACGTTTAAATGTGCTGACCACGTTGCAGATGTCTGCTGCTAATTCCAAACTTTTTTTGAATGAGATCAAGGCAATTCAAAGAGAGTTACGAGGTAACTGACGGCAACGATCAAGGCGCTCTCTTTACGTATAAGGTGACGATGGTAAATATGCGCACTGTGATCTGAAGATAGCCGTCATATAGAGCATGGAGCATCCTGACTGAACCCTAGCAACAAATGCGTAAAGTGTTGGAAAATAGACGCGCTACGGCCTAGCGAATCTTCAGAGGGCATCCAGATGGAGTCATGATAATTATGTATGAGTATCAATGTTAAATACCAAACACAGAAAGGGGGGTTGGGGCTGTCACCGTACACTAGGACCGCTTAAATAGTCGAGATAAAGGGATATAGGAATTACGACCGAGAAGACACAAATAAACTTGTGAACAGCACTAAGATTCTGTGTTGTCTTGAATTAGGTGAAACCGGAGTAATGTGCGCTACTCAAAGAGAAACACGTGACTGGCGGCGTGAAGATTAAGTGCGCGACGTTATTGCTAGTCACGCCGCTTCATCCTTTTCCTGCCACGTCATAACCAACTCGTCGGATTAAATAAAGATCTTCCTCTTCTGGAACGACAGTTAGGTCTCTCAAATGCTGAGATGAACTGTCTTTGAATAGGTAAAAATGAATTCTGACCACAGTCGCGATCTCCGCAACACAAGTGGTAAACGAAAACAGCCGATAAATGAACACAACGGGTCTGCACAAAATACGGACATAGCCGCTGAGTCTCAAAAACCCAAGCAGATCAAGAAATGCGAGCGATCAGAGCCACCAGCTAAAAAGAAACATCACCAATCAACTCCATGCCTCATTGAATGGCCAGATCTGTTTATGTCACTAGACAGAACTCATCAGGCGTTAAATCTGGTATTCACATTCTGTTGTACCCGTAAACATCTGGCAACTACCTTTGAAACAATTAAGTCGGCGGTTGAAGTCCATACTAAGCAGCCATTGACTGAAGACGAGGTCGCTCTGATAGTCGCCTTGCGACCCGAAGGCATTAACTTTACATACGTGGACACACTAATGTTACAACTTGATGCAAAAGGTTCAGAAAGGGATGACACATTCAAGTCATCGAACTCTTCACGCTCTCAAGCACCAGCACACGACGCTTCTGTGGGAGGTTGGACAGGCCATGAGAGTCTAGACGAGCACCAAAACCGTGAATTAGGTAGTGGGGTGAGAGAAGTTCTTTTCTTTGAATTCGTTGACGGAGACTTGAAACGAAAAGTTCAGGACAAGAAAACTGGTGAAGCAGTAAAGCCAAATCGCAAACTTAGAGACGAAAAACTGAAAATACCCATATATGGGCAAAAGCAAATGACACAGCTAATTGGACGGAGAAATGAGAAATTCAAAGACGCTATCAATGGATTCTTGAACAGATGCGTCGAAAATAAGTTGGATCCTGAGATAACTCTCAAGCATATGGCACAACCTTTTCTTCCGAAACCATCTGCAGGTGAAGATGTCGCCGAATTTGCGCCAAGTGTTCCTGAGAATATACCGAAGGAGCGCAAATCAATACCTGAAATTGTCCAGGAGCTGAAAGATAGTTCCTGGTATACTGGGCAAGTGGTTCCCGACGGCCACAGGGTTTTCGAGCCGGAAGAGCCTATTTTTGGGGACCTTACTTTTCTTTTGAGTCAAAATTTGATTAACGCGTTATATAATGCGAAAGGCATCACCAAATTCTACGCTCACCAAGCGGGAGCTCTTAATAGACTTCATGAAGGACAAAATGTGGTGGTTGCAACGTCAACCAGCTCAGGAAAATCTCTTATATATCAACTGCCTGTCTTGCGCGCTCTAGAAACAGACTCTCAATCTAGAGCTATGTACATCTTTCCGACAAAAGCCTTGGCGCAGGACCAGAAACGGAGTCTGAAAGATATGATCACTTATATGCCTGGGCTAGAAGATGTACTGGTCGAAACTTTTGACGGAGATACGCCGATTAGCGAACGTAATGCCATTCGCGAGGAAGCAAGAATTATTTTCACTAATCCAGACATGCTGCATGTAACAATACTACCACAAGAGGAAAAATGGAGGTCATTCCTCAAGAACCTACATTATGTAGTAGGTCTGTATTGCCCTGTGGATTTCGACTATGAGGACGTTAGCTGACACGGCATTTTGATTCAGTTGATGAGCTTCACTACTACAATGGCCAGCTTGGTTCTCATGTTGCTTTCATCATGAGAAGATTAAGACGCGTTTGCGCTGCAATTGGGAATCGGCGGGTCCAATTTATTTCATGCTCTGCTACGGTAGCCAACCCCAGTGAACACTTTAAAACAATATTTGGCGTTGATAATGTTGCTTTGATTGACTACGACGGCTCACCGTCCGGACGAAAGGAGTTTTTGTGCTGGAACACACCGTATAAAGACCCAGGAGATCCTGCTAGCGGCCGTGGAAATGCCAAGTTTGAATGCGCGAGATTGTTCTGTGCTCTCATATTGAGAGGTGTTCGAATCATAGCCTTTTGTCGTGTCCGAGCCCAATGCGAGGTTTTGGTAAACGCTATAAAACATGAACTTGAGTCACTGGGGAGGTCTGAATGCATAAGTTTGGTTATGGGTTATCGAGGTGGGTATACGGCGGCAGATAGACGTCGTATTGAGTCGGAAATGTTTGAAGGCAAGCTGCTGGGAATTGTTGCCACTACAGCCCTGGAATTGGGTATCGATATTGGTACACTTGACTGTGTCATGTCCTGGGGATTTCCTTACACCATCGCGAATCTGCGTCAACAAAGTGGCCGTGCAGGGCGTCGCAACAGAGACTCCTTGACGATCTTGGTTGGAGACTGTTTTGCAACAGACCAGTACTACATGCAAAATCCAGACGAGCTGTTCACGAAACCCAACTGTGAGCTCCAGGTGGATCTTGATAACATGTTAGTTCGTGAGGGACATATTCAATGTGCGGCTTATGAAATGCCAATCCGACCAGAGCAAGATATTAGATATTTTGGAGACGATCTTGCGAACATTTGTGAAGAGCGACTACTGAAGGATGATATGGATTACTACCACTGTCATGATCGATTTCGACCAAACCCGTCAAGATACGTCGCCATCAGGGATATTGAAGATGAGCATTTTGCAGTGATTGACGTCACAAATGGAAGAAATATCGTACTTGAGGAGTTAGAAGCGTCAAGAGCGACATTTACCATCTATGATGGAGCTATATTCCTCCACCAGGGGAACACTTATCTTGTGCGAGACTTCGACCCCGATAGGCTCATGGCAAAGGTCGAAAAGGTTAAAGTCGATTGGACAACTACTCAACGAGACTTCACCGATATTGACCCGACCGAAACAGAAGCTATTCGAAAGCTTGCATCATCACTATCACAAGCCTACTATGGAACAATCAAGATCCAACAAAATGTGTTTGGATACTTCAAGGTGGACAAGAAGGGAAGAGTTTTGGATGCAGTACAGGTAGATAATCCGCCAGTTATTCGGTACAGCAAGGGCGTGTGGCTAGATGTGCCGAAAATGGCCCTAGACATTCTTCAGGGTCGTCGTCTTAATTCAGCAGCAGCAATTCATGCAGCAGAACATGCTGTCATGAGCCTCTTGCCTACATTTGTCATTAGCATGCCTGAAGATGTCAGGACGGAATGCAAAGTCGCGTTGAAAGAATATTCCAAAATGGAGACACAAAGAAAACGCCCGGCAAGACTAACTTTCTACGATGCCAAAGGTGGCACGAACGGATCAGGTATCAGCACAAAGGCTTTTGATCATATCGACCACTTGCTACGGATGGCGTTGCGACGGGTAGAGGCGTGCGCATGCCAGCGGGGTTGTGTCGAATGTGTTGCATCGACAGTGTGCAAAGAGTCAAACGAAGTGATAAGTAAAGCGGGGTGTCGTGTTATTTTAAGGAGTTTATTGAACCTTGATATTAACGTTGACGATCTGCCAATGGGGCCAGAGGAGTTCAGTCCAATGGGCATTGAGACGGTTGTTTTGGCACAACCAGTGCCCGCCAAAAGTCGAGGTCGAACGCAAGTTAGTGAACTGCAAAGGCCGAGAAAAGACGGTTCGAGCTTCAACGAACCTGACCCATCAATGGGTGGATTTGAGAGATGATCTGGGCTAAGCTGACAAGCAATTATATAAGTTCCGTCCCTGGATGCTGATA
>JASWJB010000587.1:0-13639 GCA_032433595.1 Conoideocrella luteorostrata
TTTTTGCGTCATGAGCACTCATGAGCAATTTGGCAGAGATGGAAGGATTCAATAGAATGTTAGATGAATTGTATGATGAAATTGATGACTGACCATGTTGATTGATGATGCCTGTCTTCCAAGTCTGTCCACCATGCTTCCTTTTATGCTTGCTTTGGAGAATTCAAGCCCAAATCGCCACGATAGTGTTCCCAATCGAGGCGCCTCAAGCAGTCGCAGAAACATTCATACCGCGACCTGTCGTTAGGCTTGTCTTTAAAAAAGAGGGCCGGTTGTATCCATACGTCGCGCTCAAGGTCCGTTGTTTCCCGACCCATCAAGCCAAGCACTTTCCTCATCCCTTCCGAGCTCCATAGATAACCAAGCTTGTATACTTCATCCGGTTTTGGTTCGTCGGGTATGGGCAGCATCGTTGCATAGGCGAGCATGGTGGCGCAAATTCCCGCCGTCACTGCCGTGGCAATGGACGACCCCGGCTCGCACAACTCCTTCCAGCGGGAGTGGTACCTTTTGCTCATCCAGTCCGTAATTGTGGAGGGGAGATCGCTCCCAAATGTCCCGAGCCTAGCGCCTGCCAGCATTTCATTCCGCGGTTTGCCGTGCAAAAAGTCTCCGTGCTTGTTCGTCCCGTAGATGGCGATAACCGACTCGTGGCGGGCCGGGAAGTTTTCAAAATCCGCGATAGAATTGCCCGCACCAGCAAGAAAAATAATAGACTTCTTACGACTCGTCCTTGCATCGTCAATGGCTTTTGCGATGATCCTGTTTTTTTCGTTGGACGACGAGAACCCAAAGGACATGGAAATGATGTCAGCTCTACACTCGCTCCCGGCAGCCCAGCGGATTGCCTAGATTGGGTCGTTAGCGGGACATGTACAGGCCAGATGGACATGTGTGATATACCTTCTCAATGTTATTTCTGTTTTCCCCCAGTGTATCTGTGTTTTCCGCCACACGAACCATTATGATTTCTGCAAATGGGGCGCACCTCCTCACCACCATTGCCATCAAGCTCCCGTGCCCAAATGTATCCACTTGTGGCCCGTTGGGGGCAACGTAATCCTTCCATTCGACCGTTTCGAGATGAGGATGGCAGCCTGTATCCAATATCGCAACTCTAATAGGAATCGTAACATCGTGACACCGCCGTCTTCCTTCGACGTATTTGTGGATGGATGTGAGATGGTCAATCCAGGTCTCAGGCCGTATGACTGCTCCAGCGTAGAATTCACCGTCAGGAGTTTTGTTCATGAGCTGTCCGTCGCTCGCCCCAATACCCGCTATACGAAGCCTCAGAGGTTCCGCATCCTCGGTCGGGGTTTTGAAGCCGATCTTTGCCAGGTACGCCAGGCGGGCAACTACTTCCTTGTAGAAAGCCTGCCTTGGACTTATTCCCGGCCGCGGCGGGTGTACTGGTCTCTTGAACTTTTCGTTGTACAAGCACTGCCTGATAGCATCATCAAAGAATCTCTTGTGATGGAAACCATCCCAGGACACTCTTTGCAGGGTTTCCAACAACCGTTCGGCGATGGAGAGAGTTCCATTTGCGTGTGATGTGCTGCTTTTTTTTGGAAGCTTCGGGAAAACTTTCGAAAGACCGATTTCTAGAAGCAGAATCCCCATGGCAAGAATTCGAGGGGACTTGTGAACAAGTAACTGGTCATCCTCCTCCACTTTGTCGAGTCCTCTATCGTGACCGGAGCTGTCAAATGGAAGGGTAAGAAAGGCTCTCAACGGCAGTTCGGCATGATCATTTGGAATGCCCGTGGGCATCAGCCATATCGATTCAATGGACCAGTTGGAGCACATTTCGTCTGAGTCGTAATACTGCCAGTACGCCGACGCGATCCTGTACGCGAGCATGACCTTCTGTCGCGGGCTGAGTTGGTACTTTTGAAGCACCATAGAAAGTCGCTCACCCTCGACTGGAAGATACGCACTCTGCAGTTCGGGAGGGTTGCAGCGCAGGGGATAAAGGCCAATCTGTGGCGTTCTTTTGAAGCGCATCGATATATAAACCCGTGGTTGCTCCACCAGATAACCACACAGCATCCCTCGGTGGACTACTCGGGACGCTTCGGACGGAACAGTTTCATGTGTACTTGGCGTGATTAGTTTCAGGCGCGAACATCATGGGGAGAGGGTTCAAATAAATACATTGTGATTCGGACTTCTTGCCAGTATTTGAAGTTGCTGGAAGAGAAGAGGAAAATAAGACTCTCCTTTTCAGCACTGCTATAAGCTAGGCATAGCCTCGACGGATGCGGCTTTGAGACCAATTCAGCAGCCTGCTCGGAATGCATTTCCGGACAACAGGTACAGAAATCCCTCAAGGAGTCGTACAGACCATCGTTGAAAAAGGGTGATAGATTCATAGGCGAATCGTGGTAAATATAGCTAGGTATCATGATCGTCTCTCTGGCCTCTACAAGGGAAAGCCGGTCGACGAGGTCTCTGCAGTCTTCGTGCATGGTCTTGCGCTCATCGTGCCGTGCCGGGTCGCAGAAGAATTCGGCAAGTTTCCGCTTCATCCCCTGATCGCTCTGCCCTAGAATTTGGAGGAACTGAGTAAATCTTTGATCTTGACCGGATGTCTCGGGAGTCTTGGGAGGCTTAACAACGAGTCAAGTCAGCAACGTTTCGCTTCGCAAGGGCACGTGGACGTCGGCCAAACCCACCAAGGAGATGTCAATAAGAACATGCAACAATCGCCTGGAACTCTCTTCTATGTCGGCTTCAACCCAAAACGGGGGCAGCGACTCCAGATTGCGACCAATGATGCCAAGGTCTGTGGCTATCTCGCTCGGTACGCGGCGGTGGTCGCCCGATATCCTGGGTTCCCACCATCGCCGGTCGCTACCGACGAGAGCCACGAGGACTGCTGCAAGACGCCTTGCGCATAAAGCCAGTCGATCGCAGTCCGTCATCTGATGCGGATTGATATTAAAAAGAAAAATATGCGCACAGTTATCGCGCGAGCCTCAGGAAAGCCGACGACGGATTATGGCCAGCTGAGGAGCAGCAACCCCGCACACAGCCTTGTCCAGTTGGGGTCCATACAGTCGCCGCCATGCAGATGGTCGCTAAACAACGCAGCGGGACATTTAACGTTACCAACAATCAAGGTGCCTTTCCATCAATTCTGCCTCTCATCTTTCCCCTGACCTGACCTAAACCGGCGGTTTTGCTAGATCATGGCCTCGCCAGGAGCCCACAGGTCTGTCTCGGCCATTGCAGAAGACTGCATTGCCAGGTTTGAGAGCCTGACAGCGTCAGCAAATCCCGCACGAAGGGAAGGTCTCGAGAACAGAGGTTCGGACTTTCGCCTCTGGTGTGATGGGGTAGGCGCCCGAGTTCAAGGGCTAGCCTCGCTCGATTCGAGGCTGCAGGGCCGGCAGGAGGACCTTGACTTCGTGAAGAGCATCATGAGACTGCTGGCCGACTTCCTCGCCGAGTACGATGCATGTCAAAGCCAGGCCCAGGTGGAGACGGCGACGCAAAACATCGATTCCGCGCTGGGAAGCTTGTCTAGACTTGGCTTGTCGATTCGCCAGTTGGGAAAAGCGTCTCGCACCCGACGCGCGGACAGAAGGTTCGACCCCGACGAACACGAGGAGTTCAGGACGCATTTGCGCTGCATCTTACTCTTACGGCCCACCGCAGATAGACACAGCATGAAAGACATCGAAGAATCCAGGTTGAGCCAACTTCAGAAACGCCTGATCGACTGCAATTTGCGCCGGAGAAATAGGTTTCTCCTTGCACAAAAGCACTCAGAGAAGCTCAAGGCGAGTCAGAGAACGCCACAAAGCTCGAGACCGGCAGAGAGACCCAGTGCGCCGCTGCCTCTCCCCTCTAGCAGCGGCCACGATAAGGATGAGACGAAAGCGACCGAGCTCAAGGCAACAACAGAAAGCGGGCCAAGGCCACTACGAGAAGCCGAACGCGCAGGGGCCAATCTACCCTCCGCAGCCTCTACCACCGAAGGGACGCCTTTGGCTCTCTGCGACGATACGGCTGCGAAAACGACCATTACATCCCTGGCACGCACCAAGGAGTTTCCCCGGCCGCCAAAGCCTCTGATTGGCCGTCGTATCTATCGATGTCCTTGTTGCTTCCAGTCGCTTCCCGATAGCATACTTTTATCTCCTATAAAGTGGGCGTAAGTTCATCTTGTCTTCACGAAACGTCTCCCCAGTTGGACTAAGATCGTTCCCAGGAAACACCTTGTAGAAGATTTGTGTCCTTATACCTGCATTGCAGAAGATTGTCCAGATCCGCAACGCATGTTCACAAGTAGGCAACAATGGGAGCATCACTTTCAGGATCAACATCCACCGCGTTGGCACTGTCCGCTGTGCGACAAACAAGACCTCGTACTTCGCTCCATCGACGCTACCAAAGACCACATACGCGCAGATCATCAGAACGAGATGGACGATTACTCTCTAGACACAGTTGTGTCCTGGTGTCGGGTTAAGAGAGTCGGGATAACGACCTGCCCACTTTGCGCGTCAAATGGGCCCCTCGATTCGCCGGAGCTTGTTGACCACGTACTGTCCCACACTTATGACTTTGCCCTGCGGGCGCTCCCTTGGCCATTGGCGGCCCGAAACAAAGCAAGCACAACGATCGGCACGTATTGTTCTTTAGTTTCACAAGATGTGACGGAGGAATGGGAGGAGTCGATCAGTTACCAGGAGACTCGTCGATTGAGCTGGGTTAAGAATCTAAAGCTTGAGGAAGGCACACCAGACTGGAGGACAGACAACGACGATATATATCCCTTTGCCACGCCTCAAGTCTGGGACAACCCGGGAATCCAGCTGTCATCCCTAGAGAAGAAAATGGAAAGTGCTGCCAAGTCGGACGAATTTGAAGATGGGGTGGATTACTTTGCTGACGGCGGCTACTTCGAGGATGAATCGGCGGACGGTTCGTCTGAGCCTCAAATAGACGGTAACAGTCGACATTCAAGGCAAAAGGAAGACCAGTATTCACGGCCCTCTTGCCGCGAAGACTTCGAAATCGCCATCATTTGCGCTCTCATACTTGAGTATGATGCGGTAGCCCTCCTCTTTGACGAGTTCTGGGACGAAGACGGAGACGAATTTGGGAGAGCAGCCGGTGACGATAATACCTATACGACTGGTCGCATTGGCAATCATAACGTTGTACTAGCGCTCTTACCTGGCATGGGCAAAGTCAGCGAAGCTGCCGCTGCCGCCAACATGCGATCGACCTACGTTGCTCTACGACTAGTGCTTCTGGCGGGGATCTGTGGCGGCGCGCCCCATTATAACCAATATGAGATCTTGCTAGGAGACGTCATTATTAGCAATACCGTTATCCAATACAACTTCGGAAGGCGGTATCCAGATGCGTTCGCGAGCAAACGCGACGAAAATATCCGTACCTTGTTAGCAACATTCGAGACGGACTTGGGTAGAGACGAACTTCGAAAAACGACTGCTTATTTTCTTAGACAGCTTCAGAAAAACGCTGGGAACCGTCAGAATAAGTACAAATATCCTGGCACAGCGGAAGATAAGCTGTTCGAGTCAGGCCATCGCCACAAACACCGCATCTCGCCTGCGTGCATCTGCAGCCATTGTCATGGAAGAATGGACCCTGTCTGTGCTGGGGCTCTCGCCTCGTCCTGCAACGATTTGGGGTGCGATGAAAGATACCTAGTAAAGAGGAATCGACTAGAGGCAAGACGACAGTTGGAGCAAGGTGGTAAAAACGAGGTACAAGACCCGGCCATCTATGCTGGGACTATTGCCTCCAGTGATACGATAATAAAGTCAGGAGAAGACCGGGATAGGATCATCCAGGAAGAGGGCATTATTGCGTTTCAGATGGAGGGAGCTGGAGTATGGGAAGAAGTGCCACATATCATGGTTAAAGGCGTGTGCGATTATGCCGATTGCCATAAGAACAAGAAGTGGCAGGACTTCGCCGCGGCGACGGCAGCATCGGCATTAAAGGCGATTCTGGAACGATATAACCAAACAGATAAACGACAGGGCCCGGTTGTGGAGGAATTACCATGCCATTTCCTCGTCCCGTTTAAGAGGAATCGGGGCTTCGTTGGTAGGGAAGCAATTTTATCAGAGCTTTTAGGAAGAATCTTACCTGGCACGAATAAGGAAGATTGTCAAAGAACAATTATTCAAGGCCTTGGGGGAGTCGGTAAGACGCAGATCGCGCTGGAGGCTATCTATCGGCTTCGCAACAAGCGTCTAGACTGCTCTATTTTCTGGGTTTCGGCCGCGGATGTAAACACCTTTGAAAATTCTTACCGCGAAATCGGCAGACATATAAAGATTAAGGGTATTGACGAAGAAAAGGCTGACGTTAAGCGGCTTGTTAAAACTGCTCTCAGCGACGAGAGCATTGGCAGCTGGCTCCTGGTTGTTGATAATGCTGATGACACAGGTTTGCTCTTTGAACCTATATGCCTCTCCGATTATCTCCCCTTTAGCAGGAAGGGCTCTATTCTATTGACAACACGGAATCAAACCGTAGCCTCGAGGCTGGGCATCCAAGGGGCAAGCATTATCACTACGGCAGAAATGTACGATGTCGAAGCCCGTTTCATGCTGTATCAAGGCTTAAATCCAAGTCAAATCAGTAATGCCAACAGCACGGAGAGGCTACTCCATATCTTGGCGAACTTGCCGCTAGCAATCAGGCAAGCATGCGCATACATGGCCGAGAACCAGATATCAACTTCAGAGTATCTCAACCTTTGTGAGTCTAAGCGCGACATGATTCGTCTGCTAGGTAGAGACTTTGATGACCCACATCAATACAAGAGCATTCCAAATGCAGTAACCACAACATGGCTTACTTCGTTTAACCACATATCCAAGCATGATCCGCCGGCGGCGGAGTACCTAAAGTTTATGAGTCTTCTGGCGGAGAAAGACATCCCAAAGTCTCTTTTGCCTATGGAGGCAATCGGCACTTTAGAGGCATATGCTTTTATTGCTCAGCGGGAGGGGCAAGACTCAATTGATATGCACCGGCTTGTGCGAATAGCAGTGCAAAACTGGCTAGAGGGCAAGGGAGAACTAAACGTCTATGTAACGTCTGCAATACAGAGGCTTAATCATGCGTTTCCATTTCCAAAACATGAGAACAAGGATATTTGGATAAGATATCTACCACACGCAGAGACTGCGCTTAAGTTTCAGGTGCAGCATAAAGGTGGAAAGGTAGAGGCTAGCCTTTTGAATAAAGTAGCTCATAGTTATTATTTACTAGGACAATATCAGAAGGCAGAGCAGGTGTATTGGCAAGCACTCCAGCTTTGCAGGGAGGTGTTAGGCAAAGAGCATCCGGACACACTTATTAGCATGAATAACCTCGCAAGCGTGCTCTCGGACCTGGGGAAGGATGAGGAGGCTGAGAAGATGCATCGGCAGACACTCCAGCTAAAGGAGAAGGTGCTAGGCAAAGAGCATCCGTCCACACTTAAAAGCTTGGATAACCTCGGAGAAGTGCTCTTAAAATTAGAGAAGTGGAACGAGTTGGAGCAGTTAAATCGGCAGATACTCTTGATGCACCGCCGCCGAGCAGATGAATTGGCAGACACTACAGCTAAAGGAGAAAGTGCTAGGCAAGGAGCACCCGTCTACGCGAAGAAGTCAGAATAATCTTGATGACTGCTCAAAAGTGAAGAGATAGCTAGGAGCTGCAGCATAATTAAATATCTTCTGTCCCCATCAAGCAAAGTGATGCGGGTATTTGTACCCGCATAAGAGAGGCGCCGACTGAGGGGCGCGTTGTGAGAAAAAGGAGAAGAGCTGTGAGCGGGAAAAGGAGGAGGTTGTGTGTGGGCCGTCTCGGTAAGACTTGGACCGTCTTCTTAGCAAATACTCTGTACTGTACTTGGTACTAGTAGAATAATTACTTGGAAGACGTAGTCCAAGTCTCAAGAGGACGCACGGGCATCAGATAGGGGCAGGTCGATCTAACGAGCTCGTTGAAAGGTTCGAATGTCGGATGACGTGCCGGCTGCAAGAAGCCTCAGGCATTGCAAGTCAGTTGACGAGCTCGTTAAAAGGTTCGAATGTCGGAAGACATACAGGCTGCAAGAAGCACCAGGCATTAAAAGTCAGTTGACGAGGTCGTTGAAAGGTTATTCGATTCCCGGAAGCCGTACAGGCGCTATGAACGCATTAGACATTGTAGGTCAATCTAATGAGCTCGTTAAAAAGGCTTAAATCTTGGGAAATGTACAAGTATTATATTTCGCAAGTCGATCTAACCAGCTTGTTGAAAGGTGCAAATGTCGGATAATGTACAGGCGTTCAGGAAGCATCGGATCCATCAGACATCGCAAGTCAATCTCACGAGCTCGTTGAAAGACTCGAATGTCGGACAACATATAGCCTGCAAAAAGCATCAGACATAACAAGTCAGTCGACGGGCTCGTTGAAAGGTCTAAATCTAGCAAGACGTACGGGAAGACATCGCAGGTTAATCTGACGAGCTTGTTAAAAGGTGTAAATCTCGGAAGGCGTACGCGCTGCGAGGAGTATCGGATATTGCAAAGTCGATTTGACGAGCTCGCTGAAAAGGTTTAAACCTTGGGAACGTACAGGCGCCGCAAGAGGCAATCAAGTATCGAAAGTCAGCTAACGAGCTATCAAAAAGGTCCAATTCCTGGAAGACATATAGCCATTTAATATCGAAAGTTAATCCAAGGACAATGAAGATGTTTAAGATACGATGATGGTGGTGGTGGCAGGCCAAGATTCTGGTCAAGATTCCGGTCACGAAAGTAGCGGTCGGGAGGGGGAAAAGTCACCTGATAATGATGATACCGCTGCTGATGATGCTATTCCTGCTGATGATGTTGCTGGCACGCAAGAAATGCCGCTGCTGCTCATGGTGCCACTGCTGCTGTTATCACTTGGGAGAGAGGAAAATTCAGCACTCACGAGAGGGAAGAGTCAGCTAATGATGCTACGGCCGCTGCTGCTGATGGCCACAGGTCAGGATTCTGGCCACGATTGTATCGTCGGGAGGGGGAAAAGTCAGATGCTCCTGCTGCTGATGACGACAATGCTGCTTGCCGCTAATGAGAGTGTAGCTGCCCACGTAAAAATATCGCTGCTGCCGCTGCTGCTGCTGATGAAAATAATGATGATGGCCATAGGTTAGGATTCTGGTCACAATTTCGGTTACAATTGTATCGGTCGGGAGAGGGAAAGTCAGATGCTCCTGCTACTTGTGACGACAATTCCGCTGCTGCTAATTAGAATATTGCTGCCCACGTAGAAATGTCGCTGCTGATGATGCCGCTGCTGCTGATGGCCACAGGTCAGGCAGGATGCCGGTCGGGATTCCGGTCAAGATTGTATCGGTCGGGAGGGGGAAAAGTCGGATGCTCCTGCTGCTGATAACGAGAATGCCTCTGCTGCTAACGATAATGCCTCTGCTGCTAATGAGAATGTTGCTGCCCACGTAGAAATATCGCAGCTGCAGCTGCTGAACATACCGTTGCCGATGATAATGCTGTTGCTGTTAATGATGGAGCGGTCAGCAAAGGGCAAAAGTCAGCACTCGGGAGAGGGAAGGGTTACCTGATGATGCTGATGCCGCCGCCGCTGCTGCTGCTACTGATAATAATGATCATTGCCACAGGTTAGGATTCTGGTCACGATTTCGGTCCCAATTTCGGTTACGATTTCGGTCATGATTGTATCGGTCGGGACGGGCAAAAGTCACATGCTCCTGCTGCTGATGACGATAATGCCTCTGCTGCTAATGAGAATATTGCTGCCCACGTAGAAATGTCGCTGCTAATGATGATGGCCACAAGTTAGGATTCTGGTCACCATAGTAGAGGTCGGGAGGGGGAAAAGTCACCTGATAATAATGATGATGATGCTGCCGTTCCTGCTGATGATGTTGCTGCCCACGCAAGAAACGTCGCTGCTGCTGCTGATGTTGCTGCTGCTGGCAGCACCTGGGAGAGGGAAAAAGTCAGCACTCACGAGAGGGAAGAGTTAGCTGATGATGATGCTGAAGATACTGCTGCTGCGGATAATAATAATGATAGCCACAGGTTAGGATTCTAGTTATAATTTTGGTCACGATTTCGGTCACGATTATATCGGTCGGGAGGGGAAAAAGTTAGATGCTCCTGCTATTAATGACGATACTCCCGCTGTTGCTAATAAGAATATTGCTGCCCACGTGGAAATGTCGCTGCTGCCGCTGCTGATGATGCTGTTGCTGCTGATGATAGAGCAGTCAGCAGAAGGCAAAAGTTAGCACTCGGGAGAAGGAAGAGTTACCTGCTGATGACAATGCTGCTTCTGATGATGATGCTGTTGCTGATAATGATGCCGCTGCCGCTACTGGTGATGCCGCTGCTTGTGATGAAAATGTTGCTGTATGGCTGCTGCCCGCTGCTGATGATGCCGTTGCTTCTGATGAGGATATTGGTGCCCACGCAAGAAATGCCGCTGCCGCCGCCGCCGCTGCTGATGAGGATGTTGTGTTGCTGCCCAAGCAAAAATGTCGCTGCTATCGCTGTTGCTGTGAGCACTTGGGAGAGGGAAGAAAGCAGCATTCACGAGAGAGAAGAAGTCAGTTAATAATAATGCTGCCGCCGCCGCTGCTGCTACTGATAATAATAATGATAGCCACTTTGTCAGGTAGAAAAGAACACACCAAACAACCTGTGTAACTAGTTGTACTATTCAGTGTTAACCGATCAAGTGGTTCGTGCACTTAAGTTGCCTTTATCTTATCGCGAAAGTTGCTCAAGCCAGCGCGGACAAGCCCGTGGGTCGGTGTTAGGAAGCTATATCGTAAGATAGCAAGGTCACTATTCAATTGAGCTTGCAGTTATACTCTATCACATCTGATCAAATGGTCCAGGTATCCTAGTAGTTAGTATCTGCGATAACAGGCTTCCGAAGGCAAAGTCAAAGTTTCAAAAAGGCAAAATTGCTTCACAAAGAAGGCATGATTTCTTTTTATTCTGAGGGTAGCTATGCCAACTATAAATACACTGATCAAAAGCTGACTAACGCCTTCTCTGCAAAAGAATAATCTTCCCCCGCGTAGCTACCCTAGGGGTGATCAAATTCCCGCACAAACCACAGGTTAGGATTCTGGTCACGATTTCGGTCCCAATTTCGGTAACGATTTCGGTCGCGATTTCGGTCACGATTGTATCGGTCGGGAGGGAGAAAGTTAGATACTCCTGCTACTGATGACGATGATCACGCTGCTAATAAGAATGTTGCGCCCACGTAGAAATATCGCTGCTGCTACTGTCGATAATACCGTTGCTAATGATAAATGCTGTTGCTGCTGATTATAGAGCGGTCAGCAGAGGGCAAAAGTTAATACCCGGGAGAGGGAAGAGTTACCTGCTGATGATGATGCCGCTGCCGCTCCTGGTAATGCCGCTGCTTGTGATGAGAATGCTGCTGTATCGGTGCTGCCGCTGCCGCTGATACCCTTGCTTCTGATGAGGATATTGATGCCCACGCAAAAAATGTCGCTGGTACCGCTGCTGATGATGTTACTGGGGATGTTGCTGCTAATGCCGCTGTTGCTGTGAGCACTTGAGAGAGGGAAAAAAGCCAGCACTCACGAGAGAGGAGAAGTCAGTTGATGATGGTGCTGCCGCCGCCGCTGCTGCTGCTGATAATAATGATGATGGCCACAGGTTGGGATTCTGGTCAGGATATTGGTCACGATTATAGCGGTCGGAAGGGGAAAAGTCAGCCGATAATGATGATGGTGATGGTGATGCCGCTGCTGATGATGCCGTTCCTGCTGATGATGCTGTTGCTGCTGATGATGGAGCGGTTAGCAGAGGGCAAAAGTCAGCACTCGGGAGAGGGAAGTGTTACCTGCTGATGACGATGCTGCCGCTGCTAATGATGCCGTTGCTCCTGATGAGGATATCGGTGCCCATGCAAGAAATGACGCTGCCGCCTCCGCCGCTGCTGATGAGGATGTTGCTGCCCACGCAAAAAAAATGTCGCTGCTACCGCTGCTAATAATGTTGCTGCTAATGCCGCTGTTGCTGTGAGCACTTGGGAGAGGGAAAAAAGCCAGCACTCACGAGAGAGAAGAGTCAGTTGATGATGATGATGCTGCTGCGGATAATAATGATGATGGCCACAGGTTAGGATTCTGGTTACAATTTCGGCCACGACTTCGGTCACGATTTCGGTCACGATTGTATCGGTCGGTCGGGAGGGGAAAAAGTTAGAGTGCTCCTGCTACTGCTAACGATAATCCCGTTGCCGCTAATGAGAATATTGCTGCCCACGTATAAATGTCGCTGCTGCCGCTGCTGATGATGCCGTTGCTGTTGATGATGGAGCGGTTAGCAGAGGGCAAAACTCAGCACTTGGGAGAGGTAAGAGTTACCTGCTGATGATGATGATGCTGCTGATGCCCCCGCCGCCGTTGATGATGATGATGACGATAATGCCGCTGCTCCTGCCGCTGATGATGATGATGATGATGATGATGACGTCGCCGCCGATGATGATGCCGTTGCTGCTGATTAGCATGTTACTACCACTCAAGAAACGCCGCTGCTGCTGTCAGTACCTGGGAGAGGGGAAAAGTCAGCACTCACGACAGGAAGAGTCAGCTAATAATGATGATGATGCCGCTGCTGCTGATAATGGTGATAATAATGATGATAATGATGATAACGCCGCCGCCGCCGATGATGATGCCGTTGCTGCTGATTAGAATGTTACTGCCACGCAAGAAACGCCGCTGCTGCTGTCAGCCCCGGGGAGAGGGGAAAAGTCGGCACTCACGAGAAGAAGAGTCAGCCAATAATGATGATAATGCCGCTGCTGATGATGATGACGATGCCGCCGCCGCCGCCGCTGCTGATGATGATGATGCCACTGATGATGCCGCCGCTGCTGCTGATGCCAACGCAAGAATAGCAGGCAGCGCCCACTGTACAATAGCAGAGTTTGCTCGGTCGGGGGACCAGCGAGCGAGCGAGCGAGCTCATACGGGGCTGGTACGTAGCACAGAGTAACACAACCACCACAACCACAACAACACAGCAGCAATACCACGAGACAAGACGGAAATTAGTGTAAAAGAAACACAGGGGCGTAGCGTATATAATTACATAAAGGGCAGACCGCGAAATAAAAACACCTGCTGCGTAATCTACAAAAAAACCTGCCTGGCCGGTCCGCAGGTCAGCAATCCAGCGATCAGGGGGCTTCCGACACAGCACAACCACGACACCACGACACCACAACCAGCGCATCAGATAAAACCAAACCTGGTGTAACAGATGCACAAAAGTCCAGCGCACAAGATGTAATTAAAGTTGAGGCACAAAACAAACTACCCAACGTGCAATCCGCCAAAATGCGCGGCTCACATGCCAACCAGGACAACTCGCCCACCAGCGCCCGTAGCAGGCCCAAACCTGGCGCAAACGCCTCGCAAACGCCCGGCGCACACGATGCAGCCAAAATAAACGCGATACGAGGCACTCCCGGCGCGCGCGGCAACTCTGCGGCGGGCAGCGCACAAAATGCCGGCGGGATAGGTGGTTTTTCGCTCGCGTTGTGAGAAAAAGGAGAAGACTGGGAGCGGGAAAAGTAGA
>JASWJB010000588.1:0-13538 GCA_032433595.1 Conoideocrella luteorostrata
TTTTTTTTGGTTCAATCAGCATAGATCCTTTGACTAGCTTTCCCCCCCGTTTCCTCAGCTCGCCAGTTCCCCAGCTAATCATGCCATCCAGTGTGATCTCGGCCAACCCGCCTGTTCTCGCTGCATGCGACTCAAAATCCCCTGCGTAGGATCGGGCCAGCAGCGTTACAAATTCAGCGACCAAACCGAAAAGCTTACCATTGTTGACCATCAGGTGGCCAAAACCAAACGGCCAAGTCCTCCCCTGCTGGCCTTGTCTAGGATACCAAGCAACACGACCACAATCACCTCCGGCGCGCTGGTCTCTATTCTCGAGGTCACTGACCCTAGGTACGATATCAGCTGCTTCGGACCCTTCACCAAGCAATTGCCTCAGCGTCTCGGACGCAGTCCTGCTTTAGATGCCTCCGCCTCGGCGTTTGTGAGCGCCCTCCGAGACCTGCGCAACAAGCAAGTGACTACGAATTCTTTGACGAAATATGTCGGAGCCCTTAATGCCGTCCAGCGCAGCTTGGAGGACAGGACTGCGGCCTA
The DNA here is from genome assembly GCA_032433595.1 of Conoideocrella luteorostrata. Classification (NCBI taxonomy): domain Eukaryota; kingdom Fungi; phylum Ascomycota; class Sordariomycetes; order Hypocreales; family Clavicipitaceae; genus Conoideocrella; species Conoideocrella luteorostrata. The sequence continues at coordinate 535 of JASWJB010000588.1, forward strand.
CTCTGTTGAGACGCTATGCGCCATCTACTTCATCATGGTCACGCAGCCTTGGCTGTCCGTGGCGGGCGACCGGTACCCAAGCCATGGTCAGGGCATGTCCCATCTTCTCAGGACCCTGGTGGAGAAGCAGTCCAATGATGATTTTGTCAAAGGGCTTATAGCTACTGTTTCCGTTGTCGTGGTAAGAAACACCTGTCTCCATCGGTGGAATCATGGAGTGGCTTGCTTGCTTGCCTCCTTGTCGTGAACAACTATGCTGAGCTGGGAATCTAATCGGCATGGTAGATACTTGAGGGTCTGTTTAACCCCGCAATCGACTTGGATCCCTGGATACACAAAGTTTTCAGCGTTGCAGACCCCGAGGATCTCAAGAAGGCAGCTGAACTGGGCATCAACTTTCGCAGTGTTGATTTGCCCTACTTCTGTATGCTTCCCGAACTGGTTCGGAACCCGGAGCAAAATTTTGACCGTATCAAAAGTTATTATAACACGATACGAATCGACTACCCAGGCGTCAAAGCATTCGGTGAGACTGTTCTTCAACCTCAGTGTAATGGCCCGGCCACGTCCATGCCGCTCCGCGTTGTTCGGGCGCAATCGTCCTACCAAGCAGGACAGTGCCTCATGCTGACGATTGCCCTTGCTCTCAATGCTTTTCTGCGCAAGCACTATGCCTCAGACGAGCTTTTGATGCAGGAGAAGCACGACTTCTGCGCAGATACCATCCAATTGGCAGAGAGAGCCCTGCCGCGTCGGCCTCTAGCCGCAGCTCACATTCCGCTCTGCCTCATCGCGGCTTGGCTTGTTTCAACCGACTTAGCCCAGCAGACGCAAATGGATGCGCTGCTGGACGAGTATCAAAAGGACTATGCCCTTGTTGGTTCTATCCGGTCAGCCACTATCTTGCAGCAAGACGAAACCACAGGTACAATCCGAAAGATACCTCGGTTCCCGTGCAATTTCACAGGAGTCCATCAACTTCGCCCCTTAAATCAAAGGAGTGCGCCCGAAGCGTACTGCGCCGAATATTGCTGCATTCTGTAAAAAAAAAAAAATAAAATAAAATAAAATAAATAAAAATGGCAAATGCCACCCTCGGCAATAGTTCATCATATCGAATGTTGGTGGTCGTCTTATCTGCTGAATCTCACCACTGAATCCTTGAATCCTTGAACCCTGGGACTAAAAGCCTCAGTTAGAAGATCCACAGGACGACCGATTTTCGGCGACTTTACAAATCGCCGATAACCGCTCACATATAGCGGCTATTCACCTCATCTTACACGAGCTTGCTATTATTACTATACAGCCCTTCCAATTATCTCATATCAACCAGTGTTGAAGACGGAGGATTCTTTTATTACAGGCTGTCAACATTAGTGTTCGGCCGGATGTGCCAGTTCACTCATCTGTGTAGCCGAAAATGCTGTTGCGTACCCTGGCCAATGGCTAGATAGCTGTCTACGGAATATATAGCGATCAAATATTTTCTTATATCCCTGCAGGGAAACATTTTGCCATATGCCGAACCAAATACGAAGCCCCTCCTCCTGTTGCGACCCAATTGCCGTCAGCTTAGCGTGGGCTCGGGCTCCGGAGCTGTCAGCCCACCGGCATTGGCGAAGCACACACATCTTTCGGCTCTCGACTTGTTACTTAAAATGAACTTAATTTATGCAGCACTATGACTATGACTTCCAAGCCGGCGTCGTGACTTGCCGCTGCTCTTCCCGATTTTCCCGATTTTCCCGATCTCGACTGCACATTTTCCTACCAGGCCTGCCCATGGTTGCAATCGTCACCACACTATCTACGCATGCAGAAAAACAAGTGTGCTTACGGAGACGCATGCCAAGATTGAGCTGTGCGCTGTGACGACTTGGGTTTACCTTGGCAGTGAGAGGGAATGGAACGCGTCACCGCCTCGCTTGTTTGTGTTGTCAAAAATAACAACAGTTTTTTCCTCGATACGACGGTGTCTTGATATAGTCTACTCGGATGCACCGGCTGGTCGCTCGCGGGCAGGCCTGAAACCTGCAAGGCAAAGTTATGTGAAAAAGAGGTCAAGGCGTAATAGAAGGAAGAATCCGTCGCCGAAGCATTGATGCAGAAGATATTTTCATTTTTGTTCTGTTCGTCAATCGTGGTACTCGTCTCAATACGTGAGTTTCTATTGTTATAGGAATTTATTAAAACAAACTAGGACGAAGTCAGAAAATGGCATATCGGGCCGCAGGGTCCCTGCAAGCCCGCGCATTGTCACTGACATCATGATGCTTGTCAGGATTGGTTGGTACCGGATGGAGATACTCTCTCCGGCCCCCTCCCCCTCTTCGGGCTGCGCAGCGGAGTCGGTGAGGCTGATTTATTTCCGCGGTGGTTTATAGAAACAATATCCTTTTTCGCCAGGGAAGGCTCACTGCACATGTGAAGATCTCGGAAGATGAGGTTGCATCGGGCAAGCCCCTGGTCCGAGAACAATGACCAAGCCCTGATTCAGGCGCAGGCTGTAGCGTCGTCATTCATGGCCAAGATGATGAATTTTATAAAGAGCGTCGTGGCCGGTGATGGGACGTATTTCGAAGAAGAGGAAAAACGAGAAGCAAAGCAGAGCCAAGTCCACATAAAGTGGTTGTCCCAGCTTGTCAGCTAACGGTGTGCCGACAACTTGTCTCACGACTGGCAAATTGCACGATGACCAATCTCGGTATATTAATACTGTGCTTGTGCACTACAGTGTGCTATTCGCTGCCTGTCGATGACAAAGCGTCCCGGCCTAGTGCTACGATAGATTCTGGAATCATCATCGGCACCACTGCTGTCGAGCCAGCCTCCCGAGCAACTGTCACCAAGTATCTCGGTGTACCATTTGGCGCAAAACCCGAGCGATTTAGCCCTCCCAAGTCTCCCGAGCGGTGGAACTCACCATATGATGCGTCTGATTTCAAGCCAGCATGCATTCAGAAGTTCGACTATCCGGATGCTGCGCGCACCTTGAAGATGGCCTGGTTTAATACTCCACCACCGGCCGCGGGTGAAAGCGAGGATTGCCTCAACCTCAATGTCTTTGTGCCTGGATCGGCAACGCAGGATGCCAAAGCTGTCATGTTCTGGATATATGGGGGGGGCTTCAACTTTGGCACGGGATCTTTATCTCAGTACGACGGGGCCAGTCTCGCGGCAAACCATGACATTATCGTGGTTACGCCAAACTATCGGACAAACGTATTTGGCTTTCCGGGGTCGCCAGACATGAAGGAAACTGAACAAAACCTGGGGTAAGCTTGTGACGACTTCACTAATCCACCCCGATGCTTACACTCTATGCTCCCACCCCCCCCCCCCCCTTCTTCCCGGCAAGTAGCGGCTAACCAGGTGCTATTCAGATTCCTAGACCAGCGCCTTGCTTTGGATTGGGTGGCACGCAATATTGCCGCGCTGGGTGGCGACCCAAAGAAAGTCACTCTTGTTGGTGAAAGTGCCGGAGCTGGGAGTGTCGATATACTTGTGACTTCGCCCCCGGATCCGATTCCCTTTCGCGGCGCCATCATGCAATCTGGCCAGGGGTCAATCTACAAGCAAAACAACAACTCGGCTGAGTCGTGGAAAATCCTGGCCCGGTCGGCCAACTGCACTGAAGCTGATGCGCTGACATGTCTTCGCACGTTGCCGGCAGAGGAGCTGAAGAGCCTCGTCGAGCATCAGGCTCTTCGCTTCGGACCGGTCAGTGACGGCGGCGTCACGTGGAACGAGAACGCTCGCAAGGACCGTATTGGATCGACCAAAAAGACACCCCTGATTGCCCGCGTGCCGGTGTTGATAGGCTCGAATGCAGATGAGGGGACGACGTTTGTCTATGGTCGCAACGATTCTCGAAAGTTCATGCGTGACGCTTGGCCCGAGGCCACAGACGACATTATCGATATGACCCTGTCTCTCTACCCCTTGGGATCGCCGAGAATCTCCGACGACTTCCAGCAACTAAGCCGCATCAACACCGAGTACATGATGCAGTGCCCATCGCGGGCATTAGCATCAGACAATCGCAAAGCAGGCATCAAGACGTGGCGGTACTACTTTGACGCCAGTTTTGCCAACACGAACATCTTTGAAGACAGCGGGGCGTGGCACTCGTCTGAAATCGGCCTCGTTTTTGGCACGTATCCCCGGCAAGGGACCACCCCTTTTCAAGGCGAGCTCAGCAGGCAGATGCAGAATGCATGGGCTAGATTCATCAAAGACCCGGAAAAAGGCCCGGGCTGGGCGCAACACCCCAAACTCGCGTATATCGGGGGCGGTGTAAACGCAGACGACGACGCTCGACCGGCAGGAAAGGCGATTATGACTGTGAATCCGTGGCTCCTTGATCTTCGATGTTGGCTCTACGATGGGCTGTTTGACAAGGTGACGGGTCTGGCGAAGCGGAGATGAGGGCACTTATGACCGGACATGAACTTATTATATAATCTAATTTTTCTTTTTCTAATAAAAACTAAACTATTATGATGAATCCTTTCAGCGCTGGCTATGAGATGATGCGGTACGTTGGGCCGGGGGGGGGGGGGGGAGGGTATGTATGTCGAGGGGGGTAATGTATGTCAAGCAAGACGATTATGTATGAGTGACAGATTGCTCTGCTCTTCCGCCGTTTGGATGATTCTATTACAGCAAATTGCTCCAGCCCTGCACGCTTCGGAATGCCCAAAAGGCAGGTCTCCTCTATCCTTTTTTCTCTGGCTTCTGTGCCGGTATGAATGCCGCAGCTTCTACGGGTATCTTGCCCACGGCGCCTCCAGTTACACCCGCACCATCGACATTCTCCTTAGCAGCTGCAGATACCTTGGCGTAATTCACGACCTGCTCTTCGTTCATACTGCCAGTACACACAAGAGAGTTTGTTAGCCCAATTCCCGTGCTTTTATTTTTTATTTCATTCTTATTTTTTATAAAAAAAAAAAAAGCGGCAGTAATATGCATGTATATATATATGGATATATGTTATGGATATTTGTATGGATATATGTATGGATATGTGTATGGATATGTGTATGTATACTCACGGATTCACGACCATAACCTGGCCAATTTGACAGTGCGGCCCCGTCGCGCAGTACAAAAACATGGGCTCAGTGTTCGCCACGGGCATGTTGAAGGTGCCGACCTCCTTCTGGCCCTCCTGAAAGGGGATATGTCCGCTGTGAACGGCATCCGGCTTGGTCTTCTGGAGGGGCTGGCACCCGGAGGTTTCGTCGCTCTGGGTCACGGTGTGGTTTCCATTGCTGAACTGGAACTGGATCACGTCGCCGACCTTGGCGCGCACAACGTTGGGCACGAAGAGCGATTGCGCGCCGCCTACCACCACGGGAATGAGCTTGTTTGATGTAGGGGTGTTGTGAGGCGCAGAGACGACGAGTGAGGAGAGAGTGCTTAGTAGCGCTATAGCCATCGCGGGGATATTCGTGAACGACCTCATGTTGGACTCTTTTTTTATTTTATTTGTTCTTTAAGGAGGGGAAAAGGAGGGGGATATTAATGAATGTATGGCCTTGGTCGGCGGGTGTAGGTATAAAGCACGGAGAATATCTTGAAGGAGTGTCGGCTCGTCCAGCGAGGGAATCATAGACAAGAAAGAAAAGAATGACTGTATTGTAGTGTCCTGTATGACCGCGCCGGGCTGCTGTCGATCTTCCCAAAAATAAAGATAAAAAAAGATGCACATATTATTATTTATTAGACCAGTAGACGAGAAGCAGAAAAGCACCTCGCTCGCTCGCTCGGGTGGGATAGTGGACTGCCCGAGTGGCACGCAGCCCATGACTGGGGTCTGCGTAAAGCTCTTCGTCATCTCATGCCTCCTCCCTCCCTGTGTCCATTCTCCTTTTATTTGTGGGTTGAAAAGAAGAGAAAAAGAAGAGAAGCATATTATTAACTGTTCGGAAGGGCGCGGTGGTAGCTAGTTGGTTTCTGGTTTCTGGTTTCAAAGAGGCTGCATGACGATCCGCTGTGCATCAAAAATGCAACTTCTGGAAACCGCTGAGACGTCGTTTCTGTGGGACCGCGATGGAGGCTGCGTTTCTCCCCTTGTCCGCATGAAGGTTAGCCACTTGCTGGGATGACTAACACTGGATCAATGATTCCATCAATCCATCAATCCGTCAATCAGGTCGTGGGGGTCGTGGGTGTAGGAGAGAAAGGGAGGGGAGGGGGGCGGATTGTCCCGATTTGGTGGTCCATCGGAGAGAGTGACGGGAGGGATGCTCTGAAACACAGCAGATGTGGATTAGACCGGCGGTTACCAAGCGCGGATCAGCAGCGGTGACGTCTGAAACAAAAGCCAAACACTGGGGCTGCTTGGCAGAGCGCTCCTTTCAGTGCGGATTATTCAGGCTGGATGGATGGATGGATGGATGGATGGATGGTGGCGAGGCATCAGAGGATGGCCGATTAGGAGGCAATATATTATGCCATATTAGAGGGAGGTCGGGTAGAATGCCGCGCATGGAGTTGGGATTGCATATGAAAAGGAGAAATAATGTAGGGTCGACACTGGACATTGATATTCTGGTGATATTGATATTCTGGGAGCATTGCAAATGGGGGGGGAGCCGTTCAATTGCAAATGGACTGCCTCTCCTCGCCCCCCCCCCAGGTTAAGATGTTGCTGACTGCGGACTTAGTTATATGAGCCGAAATAGAGTTTTGAAAGCAAACACAATCACTTTAAACATCACCGCCACTCCAGGTCGCAACGCAACCCCCACAGACCATGCGCAACGTCACAGAAGCATACTTAAAATGCCTCCGCAGGCTGGCAATTCCCCAGATCACGCAACATACCACACTGCGTGTCTCATTTCCAGTGCTTGAATGACGACAATGGCGAATATCGCGGTGGGCATGATCACGACCAAACCAGAGTGTTGCAGAGAAAGCCAAAATCCCCCGCGTCGAAGCGTCGCACATAAACTCTCATAGCGCATTACGCCAACTCGCGATGCCGCTTGCGTCCGGTACTTGCCATGGCAGCAGAAACAGCGAATAGACCTTTCTAGAAGAGCCCAACTTGGGGGTACCGATCAAATGAGGGGGGGAGGGAAGCCTGGCTCTATCTGTCAGTGTCGATGTCAATGTCACTTCGGCTCGAAACCGATGAGACGAGATGGCTTCTTTTACTGCTCTCACGCACCCGGTGTCCACCGTGATGTGACGCATGTTGTATTGGATGAACTTTGTCTTCTGCGCATTTTCGAACATCAAGATAATCATGTGCTCAGGCCTTGCAGCCCAGATGTGGGAGACGGGCGACTGTATATAGATGCAGTTCTGCCCCCAATGAGAAGCATGATTCTCTGTCGTCGGCCACTGCACTCTCGACACTCTTTAATGGTACATAGTGAAGCTTTTTAACTTTTTTATTCTTTTTATTCTTAATATTGGCCCAAGATCCTGGAGAATTGGACCTTGTAGTTTTACCTCTTTGACAGTTGGTCTTGACCACTCTTTCTTTTCCCCATCTTTTGACTCAGACGGCAGGCTCCGTTGCCTCATAACTACATACCAACATGGGCTTCTTGCAAGCTCTTTGCGCCCTTGTCCCGTTACTGGCGCTGGGTAACTGCCATGCGGTCATTCTGAATGCACAGGGCGAGAAAGGCTCTCCTTCGAGCGTTGGGTTTCAAGGTACGAGAAGCCCCTGCCATTCCAGACATGTTCCGGGTTTGTTGTCATGGTCACGTACTTACATACGCATCTAGTTGACGAGGCCGTTGCGCGAAACTGCATTACCATTAATCCGTGTCAGCAAGACACTACTATCATTCGTGATGCAGAGATCAAGGCCAATATTGTCAATACATGCGGACGCACACAGCTGCGGGGCAACGTTGACGTGGGAGAGAACACAGAGAATGCCCTGGCGGCGAATAGAGTCACTCAGGTCAAGGCTGGGGGTGATGTCTCAGTCACAATTCATCAGGTGAACGCCGACGGTGCTGGTCCTTTCGTATGTGACCTGGACATGACCAGTAACGTCGGTCTCCAATTCACGGTAAGGAACTCTCCCAAATAAATCATTTCCGTATTGAGAAACCCACCACTAACACCTTGGGTGCGGGGGGAAATAGAACCTTACCATACAAAACAATGTGCCTGGAGCGAATGGTCTGTCCCAGGCCAAGACACAGGCTTTCAACATGACTCTGAAATTGCCCAACGACCTCCGTTGCACTGGTGGTGAGTTTTCCCCCCAAATCCCATCACGTCAAGAACAAATTACCCAAAAGAAGCAAAAGAGGGAAAAGCTTGACTGACGAGACACCTCTGTTCCCCCCTCTATAGGATCCACCGGAAATATCTGCACTATTCGCTGCCGCAACAATGCCGTAGCTGGCCCCTTTGGTGGCTGCTTTGCCGTCCAGCAGTCTGACGTTGGCAAGACTACCAACTCGCCCGGCCAGATTACCACTGTGCAGTCCATGTCCAGTATCTTGGAGCAGGTCCGGAAAAACCAGAAAGACTTCTCAGACGCGGTCAACGCTAATAAGAATGCTACCTCGAACGAGGCTATGCAGAACCTGGCGGCCGTTCAGGCTCTCCTCAAGGAGACTGTTGTTACGAAGCCCGCTGGTCAGCCGACACCTGTTGTGGGTGGTGGTGAGGGTGGTAGTGCTCCCGCACCGACTGGCGTCAATCAGGGCAATGGCGGTAATCAAGGAAACAACGGTGGAAGCCAAGGAGGTGTCGGTGGAAACCAAGGAGGTTCTACTGGCAACCAAGGAGGTTCTACTGGTAACCAAGGAGGTTCTACTGGCAACCAAGGAGGTTCTACCGGCAACCAAGGAGGTTCTACTGGTAACCAAGGAGAAAACAATGTTAGCCAACCTGGTGGAAGCCAGCTGCCGACTGTTGGTAGTGGTGGTGGAAACCAAGGAGGTCCTAATGGCAGCCAAGGAGAAAACAATGTTACTCAACCTGGTGGAAACCTGGGGGGTCCTAATGGCAGCCCAGGGGAAAACAATGTTAATCAACCTAGTGGAGGCCAACTGCCGAATGTTGGCAGTGGTGGAAGCTCAGGAGGTTCTAATGGCAGCCCAGGAGGAACAAATAATAGCCAGCGTGGTGGAAGCCAACTACCTGCTGGTAGTGGTGGTGGTACCGGCAGTACTGGCAGTACTGGTAGTACTAGAAACGGTCAAACACCAACAACCGGCGGTGGTCAAGGCAGCACCCGTGCTGGAACTGGAGTAAACAAAAGGAACTTCAGGGTCAGAGTCCGAATGTGAGGTGGCAATGGCAACAGCAACAGTGAGGAGGAGCAAAGGGGGGACGCAGGAAACAACAGTAATGGAGCTAGATCTGCCCAACTTGGCACGTTTCAACAGCGAGGGTAGAAATTCTTTGTGAAACTGGGATGTTTCCGCGTTTTTGTTTTTCGCCAAGGAGTATAACTTTAAATTAGCCACACTTGAAACCTTTCAGAAACATATCACATATTACATTTATACATCAAAGGTCTCGGAATCAACACCACACGCTCAAATACGTAACCATGGTAATAACAAGAGCAATGTCTACTTGGGCCCCGCAGCATAGAGTGACGATGTGTGCCGATATCAGGCAAATCGAGGCTTTCTTCCGAAGCGGGCGAGTCGTGTAAAAGCAATCCCGGATAGTTAAACTGAGTATTAAGTATGGGGATATAAACCCCGCGTATGAGCGAGCCTTGCGAACATATGAAGCCGGTGACCAGATGCATGGATATCAGTTTTCAACTCAGCGCAAGTTAAAACTCCCAACCTCCCATGAACAGCAGGAGTGGCACTGAGGTTGCTCCAGCAAGCAGCCCCAATGCCCAGCCCATGGTCCCCCAACCAGCCTGCTGTCGGATGAAACCAGCGAAGAAAGGCCGGACTATGCCGCCAGCGGCAAACCCTACGTTGGTAATGCCAAACTCAAGTGCTACAGCTCCACCCTTGCCAAAGACATGGGGGCTTTGACGCTCTTTCTCTTCCACGACTTCAAAGACCTCAGCAAAGAAAAGTGGCATTGTTATGGCACTACAAATGCCGATGGGGGTGAGAAGAGCGCACAGGAGAACCTTGTGCCGAGTGGAATCGTGAGTGACAAGTCGAAGAAGCACCATAGCACGCGCGGACAAGAAGAATGCGCCTGAGGTCAGGTATCGACAGGTTCGAGGGAACTTATCCATAACAGAACCCGTAAATGGGCTCAATATGTGTGGCATGATTAACGGGATAAAGACTAGCCCTTGCCCAGTCTGCTTCCACCCAAATGTCTCCTCCGCATAGAGTGGGAGAACACTGTCAAATGAACTGATCAGGATTGAAACAATGAAGCTTCCCTAGATGGCAACAATAACACGAGGTGAACTTAAGAGGGCTCCAATACGATCGAATACACTTCGTGGGGACGCCTCTCGCGGCAAAGTCTGATGATCAGAAAAGTTGTGAGGCATTGGTTGACTTTCGGGACCTCCCGCGATATCCTTTTACATGACGACCCGTTCCGTAGCCTGCTGCTCGGGTTCAGACATGCCTCCCGTCGGCTCAAGCCACTTGATGGCATGGCTTCTCTCGACCAAGAATAAGCGAAGAACAATGTCGAGGCTGATAAGTTCAAAGGCAAGGCCAAAGACCGCATAATATCCGCCATGTTCGTACACAACACCGCCGAGGAAGGGCCCGGCCAACAGTCCGGCACTACATGCCATCGTGGTATATCCGATGGCTTCGTTAACCCGGTCTTTGCCAACAGTATCAGCTACCAGTGCATTTCCAACCACCCCCACCCAAACTACCGCAGACGCCACCCACGCCTTGGAATAAACGGCCAGCGACCCAAAATGCGATGGATTTACCAACACAGAGCAACACGGTCGCTGCAAAGAGCCCTACCAGCAGAGAGATATGGCAATCGACGTGATTGAGATCGATCAGCAATGTAACCAGCGATGGGTGAGGCAGCTAACAAAGCAACCCCGAACAGGGCCAAGAGAATGGAATTCCAAGTCTGGATGCTGTCTGCGGATATTCCAAGTCTAGTGTAGCGCAGTGGGCGTGACGGGCACGATCAAACCATACACGAAGACATCCGTTGCACCAGCGAACGAGACGACCACCAACGTAACGAACCATCTCGACGATCTTAATTCGACAGACTTGGGTCGCGAGCCATCTTGAAGTTTGAATGAGACAAGAGCTGTTTTCAAGATTCCATGGCTGCCGCCGGATATCATGGGCGTCGAGTCCGAACGAGCGTTGGAGTCGGACCGGGATACCATAGCGTCAATCAGGGAAATGGGAGTGGCTTGCTTGGAAAAGACGTAGCCCTATCCTAGATACTACAAGATTATTACGCGGTGCATTACGGTATATTTAAAGCCCTTCGTTTGTATCTGAGAGATAAGGTGCAATGTTGAGATCTTTAACGAGAAGTTTCTGCATGTGAAGCAACCAAACCTCTTCAGGTTCGCCGGCCCAAGGCCCAGTTGAAGTTCTGAAGGAGGGCCTGTCATAATGAATCATAATGACAAGGAAAGTGGAATGAAATTTTCGGTAAAAATTAAAGCGGTATTAATACAAAAATAGGCAGTGATGGCAATGATGCTTTATTTTGCTAGTCAGAAGCAGATTGAGGACGTAACGAAAAACTCCGCAAGGACGTGCGTGTTACTAGCAGAGCATCTCATACGTCACGTGCTGCTTTGCGGTGACGTAAAGTCATAGTTTTTTTTTTTTTGTTATTTCTTATGGTCTTATCTTATAATAAAAGCACATTAAATGCCAGCTATACTATGCCGGAGACTATTAACCAATAATACCATTTCATAGCAATGTGCGGATTTATGTTGTGTATGCGGCGGCATATGGCGGCATGTGGCGCGGCTCGAGTCACCCTATGGTGCTGGTAGAGCCGCAGGATGAACAGTGCAACAGCAACAATAAATAATAAGATTTGACTGTGTTCACCGTAACTTGCAACTATAATTCACAGCATCAGTGAAAGTCAAATTCTGAATTGACCAGTTTGCGTGCAGTTATAAATAGAGAAATCCCCCTGCAATTGCGACCGTCGTATGGTTTTTATTTTTATGTTTTGTACATACCACACTTACACCAATCCTAAGAAAGAAAGAAGAAGAAGAAGAATACTAATAATAGATAATAGATAATATCCCAAAGGCCTAATTGCAGGTCGATGACGTACTGTGCTATCGAGATAACAACACGCAACAGACGCAGCTTGGCCGTCTATCGCTATGACGCCATAGCTGATCTAAACCATGTACAATAAATACAAGCAGAGCCACTGGTGTGCATCTGCACTCCCCAATATGGACGGCTATCGAATAACTAGCATGCAATCACCACGAAGAGCTACCCCTCAGAGCTACCCCTCTTCTCTCTCATCTTGTTGGGGATCAATGATAACGACCCAAATGGTTACACTGGGATGTAGAACCTCCCAGTCCTATCACGTCACAGCATCGTACGCCCTTTGGTGGAGAAGCTTGTCCATTGATGGGAACTGCGGGGTCGACGAGAGAGATAAATGGCCGACTTGCCCACCCTCAACGAGAGCGGCATTTTATTCCCTACCTACCTTCTGCAAAGCTGTCAATCTAAACTAAACTGACCAATTTCAATTTTCTCTCTCTGTCCTCGTCTTCTCTACATATTTTTCGCACAGCAAATCCCTCATCAGAACTACACGATTGGTACGCGACCAGCGTTCAAGAAGCCATTATGCCTCTCGCAATGGAACTATTATCAGGTCGAGGTAAAGTGAACCAAGAATGCAACCGGGTGTTCAATCTTATTCCTGTCGTCGAGACGCTCTTGACCCAATTGTACCTTTGTCCCATTTCATACAACTTCTTCTCCTTCCTTATAAGAGGAGAGTGTGTGAAAATAGGCGCATTGGTTCTCTTTGGTGTCCAAGAACCCCGTCCGTCACAAGATGATTGATCTGAGAAATACCGGTGA
>JASWJB010000589.1:0-13471 GCA_032433595.1 Conoideocrella luteorostrata
AAAAAAACCTATTATATAGCTTAGATAGCTATTTAGGTAATAGATTTTATTTATAACAAGCTTTAATTGCATCCGTGGTGGCTATTCCAATTAAAAGGGTCAATTGGACAATGTGGACGACATGGCTCAGTTAAACTGTCCCCAGCATGGGTAGCTACTCCGTACATCTGTTGGTCATCAGGTTCCGGGCCTGCTTCCCAAATCACTCCGACATCTGACTCAGCCACTCATCTCTCTCCACACAAGGCCGTTTTGGAAATATTTTGCCACAACCCGGACTTTTGTGAATCCCACCCCAAGGCTTGTTGCCTAAAACCTATGCACACCTATGGATGGCTACGCCACTGCAAGTGACCAACCAGCTCGCCTCGTATTGGATAGCTGTTGACAAACACGGACCTTTGTGCTTATATGAGGCTATTCTGCCGAGAACATGTCGAATACTGAATATGTTTTACTCGTCCTTCACAACTTAGACTTCGTGCAAATCCACGCCATCAAATTTCTCACTGGATAAAACATGAAGCGCGTTGGTATCCTTAACTTCGGTAAGCTCTTCAGTCTTGTAACGGAGATTTGGAGGCTAACGTGGGTTCGGTTAGTTGCAGGTAGTTGGGAGACAGGTGACTCGACCTGGGATAGTATATTGACAGTCAGTCTCGGATGAGAACCAGCTAATTTAGACCCGCAACGGCCCGTCCCGCTAATCTTGGCGTACTTGGCAGTCGAATTTTCGTTCCAAAGGACAGCTCATGTATGTATGGTTAACCAGTTGGGACTTGTACGCATAGCGCTAATGGGAGCTCCAGCTTCGCCTCATTGAGGACAATAGCAAATGCTCCAGATGTACTCAAAGCTCACATTATCGAGAAATTCGAACTCGAACCAGTCTTGCTCACCAATATATGCCTGGACTCTAATGGCTTTGCAGGGTGTAAACCCGTCTGTAATGACCAAGGGAATCTCACTAGTTACAGTAAGCCTGTACAATATGTCTTCGTAGACTGACCGAATGGTTCATTAATATTTCTAGATTTCTGGTCCCGCTTCATTGCTAAACAAACGCATGAGAGACTGCGACCAAAAAGTAGTTTTATTCGCCGCACTCCGATGCCGCCACAGCTAGCGAAGGCGAATGTCCCCATCCATACTTCACGATCGATCCGAAATGGCTGGGAATGGTACGAGATGGGCTTTTTTGTTCAATGGACGCCCTCCAGTACCGTGATATTATGCTTCGACCTCCCTGAGCACTTCCAGATTGCGGTACGGAAAGCGTTTACGCTTTCCGCCAATAAAGCTGACTTCTCCGACCCGTACCGCATGTTTGCCACCATCATCAACGAACTGCTTCCAGTCTACGATAACTCGGTCTGGTCTATAAGGAATCATATTTGCAACTGGGAGGCGGTACGTTCTTATGGACCCGCCAGTGGCGCTACCTGTTAACCGATTGTGGTAGGCTCGTACAGAGGAGCCTGACTATTCTCTGCTCCACGAAATCGCAAGGCATACAGTTCACATTAGTGAAACCATAAGTGTGGCGTCTAAGTCTCTGAAGGAGCTTCAAGAACAACACCGAGAGTTCGTGATTTACGGCCAGAGCAGACCCTACACTCAGGGGCATTGGTGTTGTGACCACTTCAAATTCCCACTGATGATACTCGATGGGCTGCTGTCAAGATCGAAGTCCAACGAATGTCGTGTTCAGAATGAGACACAATTGGTAGGGCTTCAAATACGGTACCCAAACCGAGCGAGAAGTCGAAGTACTTACCCTTTGTTAGGCATTCCACACAGCTGCGCAGCGGGATAGTAGAATCCAATTGCGAATTGCAGAAGAGGCAAAGAAAGAAGCTACCACCATGAAGGCAATAGCTGTCATCACAATGACGTTCTTGCCTGCTACCTTCGTTTCGGTGAGGTCACGCTCCGCTATATGCGTCTGAAGATTCAGGCCTGACATTCCTTAGTCAATTTTTAGCACCCCATTCTTTCATTCTGAGCCGGATAAAGCGGAGACGAAAAATTCATTTGTTGTATCTAATCAGTTCTGGATATATTGGGCGTTAACTTTGCCGCTTTCATTGTCAATATTAACCATCTGGATATTTTGGGATCGAGTATGGATCAAAAGGCAGGGCAAGCCAAACCACTCTGTGGATGTCTAACAGCGATCGCCTTCCTATTTTCGGATCTGTGCCAGGTAAGAGTGCTAGTACAGCGCTATGCTTGCCAATGCGACTAGTCTTGTAGGCATTACCGTCAATGGCTGCTCTCCCGAATTGGTCTCCATCTCCGTCCCAGAACTCGTCAAAGAGGAGAGCTACCGCATGGTACGATATTGATGTAGCGTAGATGCGTTGTGCATTGGTGCCTGATTGGGGCCTGAACTCAGCAATTTGGACACCTCGGCACAGTTGGAGCGGTTTAATCTCGATAGATACGTACGCCCATGTCGCAGGCTCAATTGATACGGTCGTCAAGGGGGTGACCAACCGGTTGCCATGCGGTCTACGACCCGAGATACCCCTTAGCCATTGAATGATCAACGAGTTACCATCTATCTTCATTTCACTCTTTAAGGAGGGTTAACATACGGAGTAGTAGTATCGAATATGGGAACAGGGTGTATAAAATACGACGCAATTCTGGCACCTGGTGTGATCACGGATGGGTGCTTCTCTCGTTATAACATAGCAACTGTGAGTATTGGCTGGGGGCTGGGAATCAAGCGAGAGCTAGCACGCCTTCATTGGGTTTAAAATAAATACGTGTATTGACTCGAGCAGAGTTGGCAGTGGATTGCCACTCTCTCAATTAAGAGATGAATCGACTAAATTTAAGGCAATATCCACTTCAAGGGCTGACCGTCTTAAATTGGTGCTCGCAAAATTACTTCTTGTACGCCAAGACCAGTGGACGTGTCACCGTGTATGCTTGCAAAAAGATTAGTAGAGCTAGCTGTATTCGTTAGCGCTTATCCGGAAAGACTGTCGTACTATGAACCTAATAATGATACTGCACTAAGTAAACATTATCGATATCCATTATAGGCTTCTTATTGATCGAAGTGTTAAGCTTGTAACGAACCGTGAGATATCCATTAATACATTACTCCATAGGTAAGTAGATATATCACAACAGTGTCTGGCTCTAGAAGTGGCGTTGTTCTTACATCGTCCTCCAAAAGAGGCACCGTCTCCTCCAAAAACTAATGCACGACCTCCGTAAATGGAGGCACACTTGCGGTGAACCTGTAATTCTGTTGTAAATCTGGTCCAAGAGTGTCACATTTCACAGCAGGAAATGGATCTAAATAACATGCCGCTGCTATGCGACTCGTTGCCCAACTATTTATGCATCGGCGAAGATATGTAAGAGGAAATATATCTCAAAGACGACAGGTGCTTGACTGACCAGTCGAACAGCCAGCCTCCAAACCCGCTATGTGAACTGAACCCTGAATATATGCCGCACTCTGATGCATTGAAAGCAAATTTAGCCACCTACACCCAAAGCATACCCCCAACCAGCACAATAAGCATTACCAAGTTCAAGAAACTTGATAGCCTCGAAATACCAACCACAAACCACGGCAAATCCGCCCTGGCAACCATCTCCCCACCCCCAAGATACCGAACCATCAGACCGTGCAAGCCATCCGCAACAAGCTGGAGACTATACAGCACAAGCGCAATAGGCGTCGTTGTCTGGAAAGATGTGTACACCTGGCTCCACGTGCGGCGCGGAAGCCATGCAGCAACGGTAGCTGCAGGAAAAGCGAGGAAGAAAAACACGTTAGCGCTTAAGGAAAGACAGAACTGACGAGGGGCCAACAAGCGTTAGTTTCCCAGGCTACTCCATTCATGCGCGGCTGTTCCAAGGGACTGGGAGGCACAAGGGGTGGTGTCATGTCTTACCTTTAGCCTGTCCAATGCTATGAAACATCTTCTTCGGCCCATAGTGCACGCCACTGTCTGTCTCGATTCTCTTGCGCAAGTACAGGTTGCGGTTCGGTTTGCTCAGATCCATCCAATTGGCGGTCATCATCTCCGCGAATTCGGCTAGGAACGGGTTGGCTGCAGAGTTTGCTGTAGACGGTTCGACGAACGGACGCCAGTGTGTATTTGTTGTTTCCCCTAGGCTGCCAAAGCGAGGGAGAAGGAAGCGCGGCACGCCATCTTCAGTCTTCGGATTGATTGGGCTCATGTCGCCGCTTATTTCCAGCGGACCGACCTCGACCGCTAGGCCCTCCGTGTCTGGTTCGAGCTCGGGGATATCGCCGGGCGAAATGGAGCGCTTGCCATCTAGTTTGAAGCCGGAGAAGACCTGGTGTGCATATATCCGTTAGCCCACGACGCGTATGTAGATGGATATCGGAAGAAGAGGAATATGACTGACAAACCGACCAACTTTAGCCTCGGGGCTGATGTCAGAGCGCATGTTGACGAGAAGTCTGCACTTGTGTTTTACCCGGAGAGAGCCCAAGATGGTGATGTAGCCGCGTCCTGGTTCTGGGAAAACGCGGTTCATGGGCATTCTTCTTGAGAAGAGAAGACGAGTCTTGGTGATAGCGTCCTACAGCTACCGTGTTAGTCAAGCGTTAAGGGCCTCACACGAATTCAAATCCTACAACTCAAACCACTGAGAAGTCACTTCGAACTTACGTTTGGGGGAAACATCCAAACTTCGATGATGACATCGTAGTTCGGAACCGGCACTGCATCCCTGGCGGCTGCGAGCCTTCCTCCCATGCCAGCCAGGAGTAATCCGTTCGGACACGGAACCACCGTAGATATCCAACCCCAGATAGAGAATCCTCCTTTGAACGTTTTGACAACAAGGGAGGGCAATTCCATCGATTCTCCGTCATGCTGCGTGTAGCGTCTTATTTTCTCAGAATCGTTAGTTGTATTCCTTCATTATTATCCACGAATTCCCCGCGAGGTGGAGGGTCTCTACTTACACTGGCGCTTTAACACATGCCTCCGAGGGCTCGAAGTTAGGAAGAGTCTCCCTCATGAGAAACTTCACCCAGGTCATGTCTGAAGGGCGATAGGCGTAGCACTCTGGAGTATAGCATGTTGTATTCTCAGCCTCGGCCGACGCACCTTTGTCTAAGAGATAATACACGACCTCCCGGCCGCGGTCGTCGGAGATGTAGGTGACACCTTTCTGGCCCGGCGCCTTGGCCCCCAGTGGAACGAGGATGGACTCGGCGACGTCTTTGGCGGCGGTGCGGAGGTTTAGCTCAAACTCGTCAACAGCTAATGATGGGAAGTGGAGAGCGTGGAATCGGCGCCCAAACTCCTCTCTCGGCATGGTCCGCTTTGTGCCAGCTAGCCACGAGAAAATGAGTTCAATCATCACCATGGATTCCGGGTTCGAGGTTCTCATGATCTGCGCCTTATTCACGCGGACGAACGGATCATGATCAGATGGGCATCTCGCGAGGAAGGGTTCGAACTTGTCGACCATCCTGCTCAAAAGGGGTGCCATAGATTGAATAAAGGTCAAGTTCATGAAGCCGAGCCCACCAAGGCCCCGTTCCTGGATTGCCTCGTTGAACTCAGACTCGGAGATATCGAGCATCGTGACCTGGCCGCGCCTGTTGTTCGGATTACGTGGATCAAGCGAAGTGACCTCCATGCTGCCTTGAAAGCCGTTCCCGGCGGCATATGCCTTGTGAAGAGGAGTGATGCCGGATATATCCGGCACGTTGATGTCGGCGCCATATCTGAGGAGTGTCTTGATACCGTCGAGGTTCCTGGCCGCGGCCGCACGATGAAGCGGCGTCCGGCGCCTGACGTCTTTGCTCTTGGCCAACAACTTTTCACGCGACAGAAGCAGCTTCATTGCCGCGTCTCCCTCGCAGAACTCGGCTGCGAGATGGGCCGCAGTAAACGACCACCAGCCATACTCGCGGGCCCAGATGTCGATATCCTTGCGCTTCAGAAGCAGCTCAGCCATGGCTGTGTCATCTAGCATGAGCGCTAGATGGAGCGGCAACAGTGAAAGTGTCGAGGTTGGTCCGAGCTGGGCGTTTACGTCTGCACCTCCCTTGAGCAGCATCTTTGTCGCGCGCTTGTCTTGGCCCAGAATAGCACTGTGAAGTGGTGTCCACCGCGTATCGTCATCGCAGAGGCTCGTCTCACCCCTTGCGATACAGTTGGCCAAGGCAGCGTGGTTGCCGCGGTAAGCTGCCACATGTACTTCTGACACTTGCCATGCGGATATGGCTGGGCCAGTGCCAAGGTCTTGAGAGCTGAGGCCCAAGTGGTGAAGGTCCCTGGACATTTCCTCTGGGCGCTGCGGGTATTTTTCATGCGATAAGACAGCTGCCGCAATCATTTGTTGAGGCTGAGCAAACACCTTCATATAGTCAGTGTCCTCACCGATAAGCTTGAACGGGTTACTGTCGAGTTCTTGCTTAAACTGACGCACATCAGGCCTTTGGGCTTGAAGCGAAGCCTGGTCTTCATCCGTCATCGAGGCGAGAGCTATGATCCTGAGACCGAAGGGAATGTCCTTAAGAGGAAGGGCGTGCTCGATGGCAAGCGTCTTAAACTGCGAGACCAGTAACCTTTTAAGGGGGTTGGGAATCTCGCTTCCGTTATGAACAAGAGACATAAGGCTGATAGGAGAGAAAATTCCAGCCATCTCCGAGATACGGTGCTAGGAAACGATATCTGTCAGTGGACGTGGCTAAAGTAGTCTTCTGGCGCTCCTTACCTCGCGGGAAACCGAGGCACGACCAAAGGGTTGGAAGGTCGAAAAGTCAACAGGGGTCTTTCCCGCGCGGAACCACGCACGAGCGGTAGCAAGTAAACTAAATAAACCTGTTAGTGGAGGCGTCACCACAAATTTAACTCATGCTCCTACCTAGTTTGTGAAGATCCGCTGATAAGAACAGAAATGCCACGTATATTGAGGAATCTATCTTTAGGGTGCCGTCGTAACGTTGAATATATAATGGTTCGAAATACCCGCGCGTCCCAGCCGCCTTCGGCGGCCAACGACCAGCCGTATTCAGCAACAGGGTCCCGATCATGAAGCTTTAGCGCGTCAACGTCACCGTCATACTTTGAAAAGAGCTCCCAGCCTTGGAGGAGGTAGAAGAGCAGGAGGCCGAAGGCGTAGATGTCGCGGCAAGGGTGAACCGAATACGCTGCCAGCTCGGCAGTGGCGCCGGGGAGGCATTCCGGAGCGTTCCAGCGACGACTGCCACCCCTTGGGGAATCTCCGCTGACAGTTATGCCACTGAGGCCGAAGTCTGCCAGCTTGGGCTGCCACTGGCCATCTCTACCCTGCCGAAACATCAGGACATTCGTGGGCTTCAGGTCGGCGTGGACAACTCCCAGCGAGTGAAGCACGCCTAGGCCGTCCGCGACGCCAGAGGCGATGCTGCAGACGACGTCGGGCGATATTGTGGCCTGGTCTTGCCGCCATGCCTCGAGATCAGGGCATCTGGCATCGGCGGCCTCCATGACCAGCATGGGACACACCATGCCACCAGCGTCGTCACCGCTGACATCCGAGCCTGAAGGAGAGTCCCGGAACAGAATTCCCAGAAGCTTGACGAGGTTGGGATGGTCGCAACGGCCCATGATCTCTATCTCGAACATGACATCGCGTACGAGCTTGCAGTATCTTCGCTGGCGCTCTCTTTGAGGACCACCGTTGTCCGCACTGACCGCCTTGTCAAATTTCTTGATGGCGACGACGCGCTGTGCATCCGACGACGTCCTTGTCCCGCCATTCCATGCCGCTGCCTCGACTGAACCGAAGTTTCCGCTTCGTACCGCTGCTTGTATGCGTGTGAGCTCTTCTTCTTTGACAATGGGGATGTTGTGAAGGGCAACGATCTCAAGAAGTCTGAACCAAGAAGGCGCTCCGTCGGGATTAAGATCATCGCCAGAATTGTTGCCCGCCACGGAAGAGAAGTATTGGGAGGTCAGCTCCGGCGAGCCTTCGATCTGCCGGCGCCGATCAGTTGATAGGGATCCAAAGCTAACGTCTGACTGCGAGAAATCTGAAGTCATTTCGCCAGGAGGATATCCCTTCAGCAAGCACGTATCTGTGGTGGGCCGAGTCGTAGTTGTCAATGGCAGTGCGATATCATTGGGCTTGCAGCCCGATAATATCCGCGCTGGGCAAGGCAAATAATTTTGAGCGACAAGAAGCACACCCCCGTTCGATTGACTACAAGATCAACTGCTGCAACAACAATTTGAGAGCAGGAGTAGCAGCTCAGGTTGTCGTTGGGACGGTTGGGCTTATACTCCATCGTAACCGGCACCACAACTTTCCAGGGCCGAGTTTCAGCTGCAGCTTGCGCGACCCAATTGATCTACTAATTATTTATCGCTAGCGGCGAAGGCTGAGCCAGGGGCATGGTCGAAACTGGCGCTCAGCCTGATATGCCGCAGCCGAAATATTGAATATTGTGACAGGAATGGTCTAGGCTGAGGCTTAGTCCGAACCGCCACGTCACGGCTCTTCCCGGAAGTGTACTAACTAACTACGAAGCAGTTCAACGATCCGGATGTCACAGCCACGGAGTTGGACTATCGCCGCCGCGGGCCCTCAAGTGTCGTCTCAAGTTTTGTTTAAAACCACCATCCTCATTTCTGTATGTTGCAAGCCAGCATCTACGGCTACAAAGCTAGAACCAGACCCAAGGCAGGGCTGCCGCTCCAAAAACTCACGACTCTGCGAAACTGGAATTTGAATACGCCTACTACTACATCACCACCATGACGACCGAGTTGAGTATCGGCATTGCCAGCCTAGCGCTGGCAGCGCCTCCCATCCTTGAGCCTATGCTTCATTGTGTACAGTACATCTCCGGTGCCATCACCAAATACCGCAAAGCCGACGATACGCACGGGGAAGACTTGCTGCAGCTGGACACCCATCTGTACCAAGTCCAGAGGTTCGCCACATTCCTCCAGGCCAGCTGGGACTCGTTGGATACGGACGTCAGGAGCCTTTGCAAACGCCTGGTGGACGTAATGGAAGCGCGCCTCGTCGATGTCGTGTCTGTTCTGTCGAGCATGACCGATGCTTCGGGGAACATCAAGAAGCTTGACTATGCGCTCCGTGGCCGAGATGCCCTATCACGGCTTCACTCGCAGCTGTTGGACTGGGAGCGCAGTCTCGACAGCGTTCTGTTTGCTTATAACCTTTGCAACCGCCGAGCGGCGGCTCCTCGCGGTGGACAGACAGCTACGCGCTGGGACCGGTTAGCACAAGTTGTGTCAGAATGTCTGACAGGCGGCACTCCGTCTCCTCGGCTCAAACTTGATTCCAATCTCGTTGACGAGGCGGATTTCGTTTCAATAGAATACTCCGGTGCGATGTGGCGCGAGACGCCCACTCCCGCTCTGCTGGAGAAACACGTATCAACGGCCAGCGAGGAGGACGTACGAGACGTCGCTGCCTTTCTGAGCAAGTCGGACCCCGGCGTCATCAACATATTCAAATGCCGCGGCTATCACGGGCACTCGCTGCTGTTTGAGCTCCCGTCACCCACAACACCAGTCTCGCTGCAGAAAGTGCTCATCGACGCGCACGGCTCTCCGCCGACTCACGACCTTGCGGCGCGGCTGGCGTTGATGAAGAAGATGGCGTCGTGCATCTTCTTTGTGCACACGGCCAACCATGTACACAAGTCTATACGGACGTCCAATATACTTCTGCTATCGTCATCATCATCATCTTCGTCGTCGTCGTCGTCGCCATCGCTGGGCGAGCCTTTCCTCATTGGCTTCGATCTCAGCCGACCGTCGCAGCAGGCGAGCGGGTACACGCGCACAGAGAACTGGTGGGATGCCTACTATCTGTCCCCGGACCGTCAGGGCGACACGAACCGAGCGTACACGATGCTCGACGACGTGTATTCCTTCGGGGTGGTGCTGCTCGAGCTGTGCCTGTGGCGGTCGTTTGCGCGGCGGCGGCGGCGAAGGACCGGCGAGCTGACGTGGGCGCGCGGGTCCGAGATTCTTGAACCCGCGGATTCGCCGTCGCAGCCGCCTTCAGTCTTGAATCCCGAGGCGATGAGGCAGCGGTTCATCAAGCTGGCCACGGAGAAGGTCCCTCCCGTGATGGGCTCTACCGTGAGCGAGCTGATTGTGTCGTGTCTCTCGTGTCTTGGCAATGACAGTGCTTTTGGTGATCGGAAAAAACTTGAGGATGACGATGGCATTGTGATGGGCATTGCGTATATCAAGCAAGTTATTCTCAGGCTCGAGTCGATTTCTCTGTAATTCTCTTGTTCGGGTGCGTTTCAGGCTGCAGGGTTAGCGTTGCTTTTAACCAGTTCTCGTGTCTGGTGCATTTTGCCCAAGGATTCTTGCTTGGGCTGCTCCTCTTGATAGATCACAGTCTTTCAAGTAGATGCTAATGATGTCGCCTCACTGCAAACGCTTCAAGCGTATCCTCTTGTGGAAAACAGACCATCAAAAAGGATATCCCGTTCTAAGCACGCTTGCTCCCTACGATATAGCATGCCTGCCTTGCCCCTTCGATGTCCAGTGAACGTCCCATGTCTTGAGATTGTCAGCGAGTTTATGAAGTACAAAGCATCTGTAGCGCTCTCGATCACAACTGCTAAAACTGTACAGAGTAGTTAAATATAGATCCAATGTACGGCACAAGCGCAGGTTTATAGCAAACGTGCCTCCGCTTCCTTACGATGAGCAGTCTATTTATTGAGGGCCTCAGGAACTAACCCGTATCGAGGACTCATCGCAACCAGCATCAGTGATGGCTTTGGGCGTGGAGAAACGGTCTAATTATGCGACCACACAAGGGATCTCATGCTCCGCTGATACTCTTTACCTCAGACCGCCGTTATTTGTCTAGATGGCGATAATGGTAGGCAACGCAGCGAGTCTCATTGGCTGGAGTACATGCAGAGCCAACTCTCCATATTGTCGCTCGCGGAGTCTTTCATAACCCCGTATCGGGACGATGATTTCGCCCAATCTGGGTGTTCAAAGGCTCATCCAAAGCACTCAACTCTTCCAAGCCCACAGAAACGGGTCGCCGAGCAGTCGCGCTGCTCTTTTTGTCGAACCAGACATGCTTCCATAGCCAAGAATCGTCCTTGCGCTGGAGTTATGATCTAGGAGACCTCGGCCCATTGCGTCATACCTGGTCCAATGGGACCGTGCGTAAAGAGGGTCGCATCCGAGTATATTGTTGGTGCTTTCACAGCGGGAGAAATGAATTGCGCGGCTTTGCGTGGCCCATGGGTCATCCATCACTCGCGAGCTGGCTGACTGATGTTCTGGTGGCCGTTTGATGAAGAGTATTCTGCAATGGCCGGTCAGCATCGTAGCGGATCACCCCAAAAAGCTAGGAACAATACCAATGCCATCAACGAATATAAGTGTCATCGATTTCTCAACGAAAGACAGCGTTGGAGCGTTAGTTAGAGCGTTCATTTCTGCTAACTTGCCGCAGGCCTGTCGTCTCCCCGCAATGGGGCTCTCTCTCCATACGGGAGCACCGGCCCACACGATTAGCATTACAAGGAGCAAGGACTACTAACAGCTTCGCGCGACGGTTGACTGAATCCCGCTCTACTGAAGATGGCGAAGTTTGCTCTGGGGTGGTGTCTACCGATTTCAATACGAGGTTACATGGGACGGCGAACAAAGAATACGAGAAGTTCATTGAACGAATCGGACATCTCGCAAGAGTGCCCCGAGAGCTCAACGCGGCATGATCGACAAGATTTGTAGGCGCAGCTTGCTTGGAATATGCTTGAAACTTGCTTAATTCATTTTAATCCAATCCGAACGAAGTGTTGAGTAGCCCGTCTCTTGGGGCTTCTTCACAGCCCTGGTGAGCACGGTCCATCATGAGCGAAATAGGAAGGTCTTAAACCCAAACAAAAATCTGGAATCTGCCTACGATGGATGCTAAGACACGGGAAATTTTTCCTTCAATCTACTATGAACTTGGTGCTACAGGCGAGTTTTGCAGAAAGACTTAGTAATTCTCCAAAGGATAAGGGCATGGGTATTACATATAAATATGCCGTTCCATCGTCGCTGTGCCTTTTGCTTATACCTTGGATATCGCCCATTGCAACAACAAACATTATAATCTTATCTTTCTAATCATCTCAGCTCTCAGCCGCTCTTTTCCGCCACCATGTTGCTCAAATTGTCCCTTTTAGCGGTCATCATGGGGGCAGCAACGCTTGATGTTGGCCCAGCGTTTATTTGCGATTCAATCCCCCCTGGCCCGGAACTCCTAGCTCTTCACCAAAAGCTAGGTGCGGAAAGGAAGAGTTTAAAGCGAGATGAGCTATCCGGCTCTATCAACGTGGATGTTTACATCCACGTCGTTGCCAACAACGAGACTGCCACTGGCGGTTGGTTGAATGTAGACGGTACCCTCGAGTATCCTTTCGAAACCCAAGTTGCTTACTAGACAGCAGGATACCACCATTAAAAGGCAGATGGAAGTTCTCAACGCAGGATTCGCCCCAAGCAATATTGCATTTTCCGTCCAGGGAGTCGACAGGACAGTCAATTCCTCTTGGACCGGGGGAGCGGAGTCATTCGCCATGAAGCAAACTCTGCACAAAGGTGACTATCGCGCCTTGAATCTATATTTCTTGCCCAACGTGTTCTTCGCCGGGCAGTGCTTCTTCCCAAACATGAACAGCATCTTGGCGCCGAACTCTGTTGACTTAATCCGCGATGGTTGCATTATCAAATCGAACACAGTTCCTGATCTACCTGGGCCGTTCGGTATGGGTAAGACGGCAATTCACGAAGTTGGTCATTGGTTCGGATTATTGCACACCTTCCAAGGTGGTTGCGACGAAACCGCCGGTGACTACATCGGCGACACTCCAGCCCAGGAAAGCCCGACCAATGCAACACTTGGTGATGGTTGTCCGCTCGGCCGAGACTCTTGTCTCGGGTTGCCTGGATTGGACCCCATCCACAACTACATGGACTACTCCTCTGAGTGAGTTCTATGCCACACCCATGATCGTCGGCGTAGTGCACATTCAGCTAACGGCCCGTCTTAGTCAATGCTACACAGAGTTTACCCCTGAACAGATGACGCGAATGAAACAACTGTGGAAGCTGGTCCGCTTCGGAACAATCCAAGCCAACCCTGCTTCAAAGGCCAGCGCCACTAGCTCCTCACAGCTCGCCACACCGTCCGCGTAGTGTTTAACGTCTGAGGATGGGGTGGTTTATAAGTAGATGTCTGTACAACCATTATTACTACTGACAGCAAACCCTAGGCTCGCCTCGAGCCCCCAGCGTTTCCTTTCTCCATAGTATGGTTAGACTACTAATTATACCTCGTCTGTTAATTAAATAGTGGTCTAGCGTCTTATATTATAAAATTGTAACGACTCTGCTGTGTTACTAGTGTAAGTTGCCGTTAGACTGATGCTAGAAGCCGCAGGATAAGGTAGAATCGGGAAGGG
>JASWJB010000590.1:0-13447 GCA_032433595.1 Conoideocrella luteorostrata
GATGACTACTATCTATGAATTCCGTCATCGGACCCGGAAGGTTGTCTCACGATATCTCCACTGGGTCAGAATCCGTAACCGGCTCACTGTGATCCGTAACACATTTGTAACATGCTCTTCTTGACATAGGGTCTTCGTCTATGCGGAAGAAAATCCAGAATCGAATCAACCAACGCTCCCGTCGTAAGTTTGTTCCTGTCTTTACGAGGCGTCATTTTATTCCTACCTGTACCTACTCCTCCCAATCGCAAACATGGTATGAGGTGGTGGTGGTATAGCATGCCAACGTTGTTGTACTCGCAGGCGCCCGTCAGCGACAAAGGCAGGTCGCTCCTCAATTGACAAGCTCTGACGCCCAAACAAACGTCATCAGCCAGACACGTCATATCGTAACAACGGGCTCTGCAACGACCTTGGTCAGCGCCGTACTCAGCCATGAGCTAGATCTCAAGAAGCTCTTGGATAGCCTCAGAATTCTTGAGCTGCAATCACAGGACAACCAAGCCATCTTCCGTGCTTTTGAAACGGTGGCGAATCAAGACCGGCAGACAGGTTTCCTCAGATCCGGCATGCTCTTCAACTTGTACCAGTTCAACTTTTCCCGTTCCTTGATGCTCAACGCCGAAGTCTTACGCTTGTCCGCTCGCGACATGCACGACGACGCATGCTCAGGCTTTGTCACATCTGGACCTCGCCCCCCTGATCAGAGCTTCGACATTCATTCTATACCTGCGGGGCTTCAGCCCACCGCTCTGCAGCGGGTCGTAGCGCACCATCCTTGGGTGGACTTGCTCCCGGTCCCTCAGCTGCGGGACAACATAATCGGACGAGACGTTGACTCGTATGACGAGGAGGGCTTGTGTCGTGCATTTACGGGGCGCGGCCAGCAGGGAGGAGCCGGAGTGATCGTGTGGCGCGAGCCTTGGGATGCCGGTGGGTGGGAGCTGACGGAAGAATTTGTGAGGTCCTGGGGCTGGGTCTTTCAAGGGTGCTCCGAGCTTTACCAGTCCACCAACATGTGGCGTGCACAAAGAGGCGAACGACTGTTATTTACATGTCAATGATGATGCTTCATGATTGAGATGTACAGCTCCATGGCGGACACCTAGTGACAGTATAATATCAGGACAGTGTCAATTCGAGCAAAACGAGTCACCATACTGGCCGCTGAAAATTACCGTGACTTCTCATCGACCCCTAAGCCGCTGCGGCTGCATATACTAGTACATAACATCAGGTAGCATTATACTACATTCTGCATCGGGCTCTTTTTGGCATGCAACAATTAGCCACGCAGGAGCCATCTGTGACGACACATCTGTGACGACACTTACACGAGCTGAGCTGTCGAGTCCTGGATCAATATAAAAAGGCTGTCACCGTAACCCTTTACCTCCAACTCCCATCGCCTCTAAACCCATCGACTCTGACCCCATCTCCTCTACTCTGTCCTTCCTTTATATTGCTCTATTCAAGAACTTCTCTTGTAACATCATATCTGCTGAAGGTAATTGCGATTACCTAATCAATGAAAGTATCTTAAATACCAACGCTAACCTGGAAGACGTTAGTGTCACGCTTTTCATCATCTTTTCTGCTTCGTGAAGTTGTTCTTAACTTGAGTTGGCTCTGCGCAAGATCGCAGCGCGCGACGAATCTCATCCGGCGCTCCAATAGGTTCCTCAAGAGATGTGTCTGAGAGCATTAGACTTCTGCCAGGCACATTTGTGTGGTTTGTCTACTCACTTGGATCAATTCGATGCAGATAACAAAGATCCGGAGCGAAAACCAGCCTCTCAATGGTATCCTCGATGTTATCCTTGATATGAGAGGCCGAGTTCGTCACCTTTTGGTCGAGACTAACTACTTCGAAGACACACTCTTCGAAGCCACTTCAATTCTCCGTTAGAAAAAAATTAGCACGCCGTACGAAAGCAATCGGTGGCGCCCATACCAAAGAGCCTGTCACACATATTATACTTCTTGATAAAGTCCTTGAGCAACTTCTTATTGCCACCGTTTTTGTAGGTAGCTTTTGAATTGTATGTTTATCTACAGAATGAAGCGTGCTATTCGTCATGTCTGTCCTAAATTCCCTTGCATCGGCCGCATCCTGCAATAGGCTATCACACCTCTAGTCCAACATAGCCTTGAGTACCTGGATCTGCTCCAGAACACTTGATCGACTAGTGCCGCCTTTAGCCGTTTTCGCCTCGACACTCGTTTCATATTCGAATGCCTCCGCAATGTCTGCTGTGAACCGGGAATCAATGGCTTGCAGTTGCTCAAGGGTCAGCTCGTCCATTGAAATTTGCAGCTTTTCAGACTGAGCAACGACTCGTCCAGAGATATGGTGAGCCTCTCTGAACGGACATCCCTTCCTCACCAACCACTCTGCGACATCAGTGGCTAGCATCGTTTTGTCCAGAGCAGCCTTCATCCGCTCTGGTCGCACCTTCAAGGTAGCAATGACCCCATTGGCTATGCCTAGACTATCCGACACAGTCTGAACCGAATCCAGCATAGGCTCCCACCCTTCCTGGAGATCTTTATTATAGCATGATGGCAAGCCTTTCAGAGTCTTCCAAGTAAATAGTTAGTAGCTACCCTCAAAGCCAAGACAACTGGCTAAGATGTTAATATGAGGACTCACCATCATTATCCCAGCCATTTGACCGAAAGCACGCCCTGACTTGCCGCGCAGAAGCTCTAACGAGTCCCCGTTGAATTTATTGGGCATTAAAGAGCTACCCGTAGAATAGGCGTCGGCTAGCCGCACGAACCCGAACTCAGATGTCGAATATAAGATGAGGTCCTCAGCCCACCTGCTGATGTGGTTGGTGAAAATTGAGTTCCAGACCAGGAAGTCGAGTAGGAAATCGCGGTCGGCCGAAGTATTCATGGAGTTCAAGGTTATTCCGCTAAAGCCAAGCTCCTTAGCTATCATGTTTCGATCGATTCGAAATGGATTGCCGGCCAAAGCGCCACAACCAAGTGGACTTATATTGACCCTTTCGAAAACTTGGCGCAACCGCTCGAGATCCTGCTTGAACGCAGCGGCATGTGACATCAGCCAATGTGACCATCGAACTGGCTGAGCGCGCTGGCTGTGGGTGTATCCAGGCATCAGGTAGTCGCTGAGGTTGTCAGTCAGCAGGGGGCCTCTTTTGGCCAGAGGCGGGGCTAGGCTTACATTTCATCAGACTCAGCACGTGTGACTACGACCTTGAGGAACGCAACGAGTTGGCTATCGATTTCGAGGATCCGATCGCGTAACCACATGCGCATATCACAGACAACTTGCTCGTTGCGGCTGCGACCTGTGTGCAGCTTACCCGCGATGTCCTTGCCGATGACCTCTCCTAAGCGACGTTCGTTTGCCGTATGAATCTGGTCCATTGTGTTAGCCTCGAGAAGTTGAATAGAATTGAGTGACATCTCACGTCTTCGTCATTCGGCATGATAGCGAAAGTTCCCTGCTTCCATTCTTCCATCACTTGGAGCAAACCACGCTCAATTGCCTGAAATTCGTCTTCGCTGATGATACCAGCCTTTGAGTTGGCCCTGGCAAAAGCAATCGATCCGAGGATATCTTCTTTGTAAAGAGCCTTGTCGTACCGGATAGAGGCATTGTATTTATGCATGAGAGGATCAATCGCACCTGCGCACCGTGAGGTCAGTATACTGCATCCGGAGCTTGCTTCCCGATACATTCGAACCTGTGAACCTCCCACCCCAGAGCATGCCAGCTGCCGGGGCGTCCGCCTTTTTCTCAGCCATTCTGGAAATATATGTGGGGGTGTTCGTTGCGTTCGTTGCGTTTTCAAGGCCGATGAAATCAATGGGATCAATGAGACCAATGGAGCATGTGACGCATAAGGTTCAAGATCAAGGTTGTGATTAACCAACGTTAATGATGTTAAGGAATTGAAACGCTCGAGATCAAGTGTGGGAGTTATCAAGGTCGAAAAGTTGATTGAGGCATTAGATCAGTCGAGGGGTAGTCATAGGAAAAGTATGTGGGGCCGACATCGGTGTCACGTGTTACTGTTGCGCAGCACGCAGGGCTCTTATCGGTGCACTGCGAATTTGAATGTATAATTGACCTTGTTTACTCCGTACTACGGGAGTAAAAAGGAAATCTATCTCGTACGTGCCTTTTATAGGCATGAAGCAGGGCTATTGCCCTAGGCAGGCTTACTCGAGCTATGCTTACTAACTCGCCGCATTATACGTAAGCTCGACCATTGTGAAACCTGCGCTTACTGCGATAGTTTCACGTTTACGAGACCCTTTGCATAGCTAATATCGAAGATTGAATGTATTGAAGTCCTTGTACAAAAGAAAGCTATCTTCAGGTGTGCACATACTTGAACGTGCGCGTTATCTCCGCCGTTGCCCTTCTCATGTCCACCGTAGTTGTTACCTCTTGTGGTCCCTATGCCGTGACAGATAGTTACGTAAGGACCCCGCCTACTATTTATGGTGAGCGCGATCCCGTTGGTCCGTTCTCCGAACTTTAACCGTGTTCCTAAGTGGCCACGGGATGGCTCATGCAGCCGGCCCATCCCGCAACTTGTCCTGCTGGGTCGTAACAGAACAAGTCCACGCGGGAGACAATCCCGCGACGGATAATCAGGCGTCGCCCTCGTCCTCCCTTGCTTCAAGGTCAAGAGCGTGAGTTTTCAGCTTGAGACGATTTGCACGGATTGCTTTTTATGCTATGCCTCATAAACGTAATGGAGGTCAGACAGACATCAACGCTGCGGGCAGGACCGCCGGCAAGACTGAAACTACACGTATGACGTCGCGGGGAATATTTGAGCATAGGGCATATGGCAGTGGTAGTTGGCCAGGGCGTAGAGCATTCATGTCCGATTCCTTTACAGCCCAACCATGAGCGCTTGTTTAAATGTATATACAGCGGGTTGGGACAGTGGGCAGGGCGCAGGGCGCAGTTTCAGACAGAGAGTTGCCTGCCACCAAGTTTACTGAGGCATGCATGAGCAATTACTATCGAGACAAGAAAATCCTTCTATTCCTATCAATTTCCACTGCCAACAAATTGCTCAAAGTGCTCATAACGCAACAACCTGCCTCTCCGTTCAGCTAGAATACAAGGACAGTTCCACTCAATCAGATTAATCACAGCGGACTCAATTGTAAGATTAAGACCAAGTAATCCGCATTTCAAGCTCGCTGTCTTCTCCTTTAATTATTCCCGTAGATATACCGGAAGCTTTGGGGCTAAACTCGACATTACCCCGTGCCATGCTCTTCTTAGAGATTCTGCCATGTCTTGGTCCTAAAAATCTGAAAATATCGGCTGAAATTGTCAGATTCTGCCCAGATTTAACTGCCATTGTAGTTTGGGCCAATTGATACACCATGGGTTGGTTCCATTGATAACTTTTTGTGACAATGATGGGCCAAGGATGGCTGATTTCGCGCTTGCGAGAGTCCTGAGTGGCAGTTAACTCTCCGCTGATTGAGTTATCCATGATTTTCGTCGTAAGAGTAATTTCTACTAAAGCCTGTGTAGCATTGTCCAGAATGATATATCCTATTGCTGCTGTACTATGATCGCCTGAGACACTCTTATATTAAGGCTCGTTATAAACATTAGATGGGTCTTTAGGGTTCCATCTTAATGTGTCTTTATAAATAGATTTATCTCTAAAAAGCAAATTATATTCCCAGAGATTAAGTTTAACCGTAAAACCGCTAATAGCTGATATAACTTAGTTTAGTCTAGTGAACTTAAAGTTCTCGCCTAGATAGAGAACTTAACACTGCTCTTGCGAAGTTTTATAAATAAAATAAGTGCTAGAGCTATTTATAACTTTAATAGTTCTGTAAACTCTGGTTCTCTGTTTATTATTAATGTTATTAAACACTAATAAAAGGATTTCAGCTAATAAGCAGCTATATGGTTGTTTTAAATAGCCGTTTGTTTTATTTCCTAAATTTAAATTAGTTATTGTTTGTTAATATTTTTAGTTCCTAGCGCTTATAGGGCCTGTTTTGCATTTTGCTAAAGCAAGGCTAGTAGTAGGATTGCGGAAGTAATTAAAGCGGGTCGTGATACGTAAAGGAACCAAAGACCACTTAATAGCCTTATTACACTTGAACCAGTAGTTTAACTTACTATTTGCAATATCATTGCACGATTAGTGCAATTAAGTGTTGTTAAGCCTTGGAAGACTGCCTAGGACTTAGGGTAGAAAGAACAGAAGAGTTAAAGGATGCATAGTGACAGCGCAATGAAGGTGAACAAATGTTTTTAAAAGTAGGTGAGGTGTGCCTTCTGCAGTTTGGGTCTAGAAAAACCTGACTCTCTTCTGCCGCTAGGGCAAGCGTTGTTCTCATCTTATATGTCTGTCCTGGACTCAATCTTTAGCTAAAGCAATTTGAGTCTATTGAAGTGTGGTCACTAAGATTGTACGAGCTGGCACAATTAATAATCATAATTAGTGTTAGACTGTTGTAGGACCGAGAAATATCGTGTGATACAACGAGCGATACCACCGCCCATGCGTGCCTAGCAAGCACCAGGGTAGACTCCGGTGGACCACATTTTCTCAGACATGTTGGTTCCGAGCAGGGATGACATAGTTTGATCTACCTAGTTCATTTGTCTTTCTCTCTAATATTCTGTTTTAAGCCGCATAATATAATGAATTTGAATTGGCTGCTGCGTTCTAACGTAGCAGAGGTTGCTAAACAACACCTAAGTTAGAAGCTTAGCACATGCAGCGGCTCAAACAAGCATATTAACAACTAGCTAGGTGAATCGAAAAAATTTCCTAGACTGAGGAAGAAGAAGAAAAAAAGAAAGGAGGGCTCACGCAGCCCAACGCTTAATCTAAGATATTTATGCTTTATAGCGGCAACTCGTTTAGTGGCTAAAGGCGGTGGAGTAGTGCCTTATGCATGTAGAAAGATATAAGCCTTAGCAAGCTGGATATTTCTTAAGTAGACCAAAAGAATACACGCTTGAAACTAAATATAGGAAATATCTAGGATAATTTTTAGTTGTTGACACAGTGGTGATCTGAAGATCTTGAGATTGCAAGTAATAATACAGCTAATAGCCGCGAGCAGCTCTTATGGGTCGCGTGTGCAAGTTTATAAAGGTTGCGGTTCAAATAGCTCTTACAGAATAATAATGCTGTAAAAGCCACATTTTATTATTTTATAGAGTCCCTCTCTATCTGCCATAGCAGGTTGTCAAAATTTCGTAATATAATACTTTAACTAACAAAAGCTCTGGGGCTTCTGAGGTGGCAGCCACGGAGAGCTCTACGAAAGAAAAACCAAAGTACGTGAAAACAAAAGGCAGATAGGTGACCGGATAGTTTTGCATCTCGTAGCCTGTAATACCGGGGACTTAATTTGATGGGGCCAATTCTAAGCTTACTCCACAAGTCTGGGCTATTCAGCAAATTATCTGCAAGAAAACTTGCCGGGCGTAGCTTGGTTTGGTCCGTGCTCCCAACAAAAAAGTGTTAATGCCAGGATATACATGGAATATTGCTATTCACACAAATAAAAATCTCTATTTACACGGATTTGTGTGTCGTATTTGACTCACCTACCCCACCTTAGACCATTGATACCTGTTAGAATTATTGCGCAGCGCAGGCGCAAGTTGCAAACCGCGGAAGCACATACAACAACACACACGTGTTGGAATTGATTGGAGAGGTTCAAATTTGTTTGCATTGATGGGATCAGCTGTGTTACTGTGATGGTGGAGGAGGAATTCCTCGTGTGACGGTCCTGTCCAAATCCCCCTATAAATACCCCTACAATCTGAGACGCCCTAGTCCCGGATTCCTGCCCAGAGGCCACGCAACCTTTCTCTCACAGCCCGTGTATCCACATATCCGTTCACACACACACGTGCAATCCAACAATATGGTGAGATACACACACACACACACACAATTTATTACTCCCGGTGGAGATCCATCCAATAGGGCTACTATTTACTTGTAGCATATCAAGCTTCCGTCATGTCTATACCTCATCTTAGCTCTTACATACGTCTTGGTCAGATCGACTTGCGGTGATTCATGCCTGTACGTCTTCTGTGATTTAAGCCTTTCAACAAGCTCGTCAGATTGACCTGCGATATCCGATGCTTCTTGCAGCCTGTACATCTTCCGATACTTAGACCTTTTAACGAGCTTGTCAACTGACTTGCAATGTCTAGTATCTCTTACACCCTGTATGTCTTCCGATATTTAAACCTTTCAATGAGCTCGTTAACTGACTTGCGATGTCTAATGCTTCTTTATTGTGTTGGCCTGATTGACTTGTTAGGTCTGATGTTTCTTGCACCCTATACGTCTTCCGATATTTAAACTGTGGGTGTTGGAATCCCTCGTCAAGCATACAAGCGATGTAGACAAAGGTCAGGTGGCCACCCTAGCGCGCCTCTTTTATACGGCCCGCTCAGGGACGTCCCTCTTCCTCTTCTTCTTCTCTCTTAAATAGTCACGAATGAATTGAATGGTTTTGCACATTGTCTTGCTCCGCCTTCTGATACCAGCTACCCGAAGCCCTGTCCTTCTTACGATAATATTACTAAGTAAATAGCTCTAAGTAATATACTAAAGAGTCTCATCTCTTCTCTTAAATTCCTTGCTAATTTATAGTATTTAGAGTAGGAAGTGTATCTATATATGTAATTTACTGCTAATTAGTGTAGGGAGTACAGGGCTTCTAATTTAACATCAAAAGGGTCTTGCATAAAGCAATAGGTAAAACAAAGTATTCAATTTATTTATAGTTATCTAAGAGAGAAGAAGAGGAAGAGGTACCCCCCCCCCAGCGCGCCGTATAAAAGAGGCGCGCTAGGGTGGCCACGTGACCTTTGTCTGCAATTGCTTGTATGCTTGGCGAGGGATTCCAACAGATAGGCTAATAATCGCATTAGTAGCAATTACTAGGGGCGGTTAACAACTACTATACGGGATCAATCGTGCGCGACCGTAACACTCGTAGTTATAGAGATATTATTAACCTTGACTGGGCTACATTGTCCTTTTGGTTTCATGTCGGGTTTCTGCCGGCATATTAGGTAAATCTAACTTTTACTAGGGCTCACAGCCTACATAAAAGCCAAGCAGCTTCTGGTTAGGCTTATGTCTGCTTCTAATAATACTGTTGGGATCTCTTCGTCAAGCACAATAGGAGGCACGGAGCAGGTCACGTGGTTACTTTTAAGCCACGACATTTATACGGCGATATCGAGCCTTCTACCTTGACTTGTTTCCCTCCTCTTAGATAGACAGATTTGAATACCCTTGTTTTTTGCATTTTGAAGCATTTGATCCAGATCACCTGCACAACCCCCTGTGCAACCTACAAAATCAAGCTCAAAATTTCCTCAATAATCAGAGGTCCTTCTGCACTAATTGCAGTAACCTCACCAGCTTCCATAGCCGCCGCGGCCTCGGCCAACTCGGCTGACTCGGCGGCCGCCAGCTCGGCGGTTGCCTCAGCGGTGCCAGCTTCCATGATGGCGTAACTCGCCAGGCCTTCTGGAGCCTCTCCGGCTTGTAAAGCCCCAGAAAGATCCCCCACGCCCAAGTAATCCGCAGAGACAAAGACTCCCCCCTCCTCTGCGCCTTCGGCCATTGTACCTGCTCTACCAACACGCGAACAGCCGTTCTTACATACAGAGTTTCGGAATTCCTTGTAGTGTTCCGACACCTTCTTATCCTTGAATTCGCTCCACGGGGGCTCGTCAGGATCCAATTTATTTTTGGGAATCCCACCCAACTGTGGTTGGGCACCGCTACCTCGAAGCGGTCCATACTTTTTCTCATCAAAGTCTGGATTTGGCCTGAAAATATTGTCAAGCTTTTCGTCCTTCTTTAACTTCGCAATTTCCTTCTTATTCAGCTTTTCGGCGGGATACCAGCCCTCAATTTGCTCCCAAGGAATGTCGTCCACAGAGGCATGTTCAAGTTGGGCCGCGTAGCCAGACCTTATATGTCTCCCCAAAGACTTTGGCACGTTGACGAATTTCTCATCGGCGCTGATCCTGAAGACATATCCAAAAGTTTTCTGCTCGGAATATAGATCCGATGAGAACTCATATGCTACTTCGGGGTCTGTACTGGCTGAAACGTACTTTGTGGTGTCAGGCGTTGCTCCTTGGGAATGCCAGTACAAGCTGGCAGCCCTTTCTTC
Source organism: Conoideocrella luteorostrata (assembly GCA_032433595.1). Taxonomy (NCBI): domain Eukaryota; kingdom Fungi; phylum Ascomycota; class Sordariomycetes; order Hypocreales; family Clavicipitaceae; genus Conoideocrella; species Conoideocrella luteorostrata. The sequence goes on from JASWJB010000590.1 coordinate 10,207, forward strand.
TGCTTCGGGTGTGAAAACAGGATTTTTTCTTGCAGAAAACCCCCCAGAGCGTTTGATTTCTTCAGGTGACCTCGTATCGCCTCGCCAAACAATCCTTGGCTGATCTTCGTCCAGCTGGGCCACCTGCTCACCACCCTTGCTCGGGCTATTGCCGCGACGTTCCCAAGTCGCGTCGGGGAGACCAGTAACTGGCACTAGAAGCAATAACAGTGTCGTCCATAAAAGCATGAAGAGCCTATGTTGCTTCATTTTCGGGTAGAAATTCGAGATAGAAGGACGAGCAAAATATAACACGATTGGAAATCTGCATTACCAGCAAGAGCTCACGACGCTTTGCACTGCCCTAACATTACTTACTTATATTTCGGCAAGAGAGCAAATTGTTAATCTCGGAACTGTCTTATGTTAAACTCTCTTTTTCTTACATACTCAATTAAAATTTTACAACAGGAGTCGCAATTTTAAACTAAGCTGTCTTTTGATGGAGATTGTAGAATCGGTCTAAACGGTAGCGATAATTCAAACCTTTTAAAGCTAAATTTACTCTAATTAATGCGAGGTATGCTTCGAGACTTTGGGTCAGATGAGACGACTGCTCAACTATCTTTATAAATAACTAGAGCCAGCATATGTTTTAAAGCTGAGCTCGATCTGTTTCGTCATAAACCCATTCAGAGAGGGCCCGGGCGTCTGTACGTGCTACGTTTCTCCAGTACTATACCTATAGAGCGGCATTCAAACAAGACAATGCCGGTTTAACGCTGAACTGCAAAATTTTATCTGGATGTGTTTTAGGCTTTTATAACTGAATTATAAGAGACAACTACTTGGGGCTGACACCACTTGGGATGAGGTAACTGCTCTATGCCTCAGATGAAACCGCAACAAACAAGGTTGCTGAAATTCGTCGGATTGCGACCAGTTGCTAAATATATGTGATAAGACTGTGTCAGCCCATAGAGATTGAGAGCGTCCCAGAACTATGATGATTTTTTCCCCGTGTGTTTGGCGGTTCATATAAACTTTTCAGCGCACAGCCGGTGATATACGGCCTCGTATCATACAAAAAGAGTACAGCTAGGCATACCTGTATAAATATAGGATATCCTGGAGCAGGATTTTTTCGGAGGAATCAGAAATAAAAAGAAAGGAAGACAAACGCGAGCCACAACTGCAATTATACTTGCTATTGTCAGCCGTCACACAACGCTACTCACCACCCCCTTGGCCCGGATCACTCCAATTCTACATCGCTGGTATCCAGCGTATCAGTCATGCACTTATCCAGTGTTACTATTGCCCTGTCTTGGATTTTACTTCTCGGGACCGGTCTTGCTGCCTCAACAAGCAACTTGCCTCCGAATAAAGAGTGCCATGATCCTAATTGCGCAAAATCACAGCAAGACACCACTACGACGAACACCACAGCCGATTCTGCGAAAAATCACCATAGAGTTAATTGCAATTTTTTGTTGAAAAAGTATCGTCAAGATAATGAAGTTATTGATTGCTCACTATCTACAGCAACTTGCGATTTCTTGGACTGGCTGTATCAAGTGAGTAGTTTTGACGGATTTAAAACTCAAATTGCTAGAGCTGACCAAGGAACAACCAGGGCTGTAAAAAGGTGGGTGTGTGGCTATCCACTCGATGGTCTGGTAGCTAATATCTGTAATAGTAAGCAGAGTGTGGAAAAAAATCGGGTGCTGATGCGAAAACATGCTGCGACAATAGTGAGCGCCTTCCATTTGGTGTAAGCAGAAGAAGAACATGTTCCGGTTTGAAAAGAAATAAAGGCGGCTAATATAGAATCCAGGCTGGTGTCTTTTACACTGGTTACATGCGAGCCTGCGCTCCTCAGTACAAGCTCAAAAGGTTTGATCGTCCAAACTTCATTAATATCCCATGCAAGGCTAGCCACGATTGCCACAATGGTTTAAATGGAAACCTATGTAGAATGCGTGAATGGGAGCAGGCGGTAAGGATCTCATGCCCCCTCTTGCCATATGTTGAAGTTTGCTCACAGTTTATCATGCTACAGGGCTGTCAGCAGCGAGCTTCTTGCGATCAGGGAAATGTGACAGTTTCTGCTATAACCCAATGCTGTGGGAAATTTGACCGGAAACCAGAGGTAAGCATGACAGCATCGCCCGTGCAAAGCTGGAAGTAGTACCGTTAACATGGAGCAATAGGGTCGCTACAAGGCACTGTTTCAAGGTCGCTTCGATCTCAAATGTGTGCGCGGATGAATGTTGCCTCGAAACAGCTGCCGGGCAAAGAAGAATCAAGGACGCAAAGCAGCCAAATCCGACGTCTGTCGTGACTGGCTGGTCATTGTCCTGCCTCAATAAATTCTCAGTTATGCCATTTGTTATTTGGCGAGCGGCGCATCCGAAATTTAACTACATTTCTGAGACGGGAATATTACGGAACTGTGGCAGCTCCATCTTTTATCTCCACGCGCTCTAGCTACAGATGTGAGGCATGCTCTGAAACAAGGGATATTGTGAGACAACCTTCCGGTTACTGAGAGTGTCAGAATTCTTAGATAAAATTCGACTATAAGAAAAGGTCCAATTCCTCGTCGGAATAGATAGAATACTGCTTTAGAGATCACTTCCATAGCTGCTCACATTGTGACACTTTACGAACTACAATTTATTTTTTTAATACCATTCATCTTTAGAACCGTCTTTATCGCGAGTCATGTCCGTCGCTGCGCCGAAATATTGCCATGGCAAAAGCAGGTGATCAAGACAAGCCAAGAGCTGCAAACCATGATTGGCAAATACAGGCAATGCGTGTTCCATCCAAGGCCGACTGGAATATTTCTGTTTCGGCGGCAGATTCAAAAAAACTAATTGATGGCCGCGTCCCGAAAACGATGGAAGACAAGTGGCTTTGCTACAGCGACCGAACAGGCTCGCAAGACATTGTTCATGTTCATTTTTGTCACAGCTGGAGTAGAACAGAGCAGATTATCCTTAAACTTAAGCCTGCTGTTGGCGCGGCTAACGGGAGCATTATTGGGATTTTTTGGGAGTCGCATAGCCAAGATGATGACATGGGACAAGCCGAAGCTAAAGAAATGGCTATTATGATATGCGATGGCGTTCTGAAGTGCTCACTGGATACCAACAATAGATTCTGACCAAGACAGTACACTTATTGCGAAATGTTCTGGCACCAACAGCTAATAAGATTTTTGAGCGAGAGGGAGGGGGGGGGGGGGGGTGAATGC
>JASWJB010000591.1:0-13375 GCA_032433595.1 Conoideocrella luteorostrata
ATAGATATAGATTGTATCTTTCTCCTAGGATTGCCCGACTTGAAGCCCATATATATGGCCTTGTAACACGATGATCCGGCTATCCTCCAAGCGTAGATACCACATGATGTTTGTCCAAACCAATCAATACCACGCAAGATTACACACAAATATCGTTTCCATTTTTAGTTGAACAGAGAAACCAGTTCATATCCGTACAAGATAGTAGTGATGTCGTCGGAGAAACAGCTATAAAGCAAGAGGAAAACACAGTGGTATAAGGATGCTTTTCAACAGTGATAAGAAAACAAAGGAAATCAATCGACAGACAAGCGTAACCCAAAATAGTTGTTCAGACAGCCAGCCCCCACTATATGATGACAGAAAATAAAACTCCTCCGTAAATACAGGCTCGCTTCGAATGAGGAACCCGCGAGAGCATCAAAACTCTTTCCTAATACTCCTTCAAATAACGAGATAGCCACACCGATTTTTGATTCCTGCTAAAATGCAAGACACACTTGCCATACCCAATGCTGTTGTGAGATAAGAAAAACGAAAATAGCATGTGCAAAATATCGAGAAGTTGAGTTACAGCGCTGCCGACCCTGTTTAATTTCGAAGGAATTGGCGGAATGAACCGCAAAAATGTAAACCACCCAACAAGCCCGCTAGAGCCCGAGTCCAGTGTTGGTAGGACCGTACATAGTATTATGCAAAACAGAGCGAAAAATGACCATGTCAAGCTTCTGTGAATTCTCTTCCTTTTCCACTTCATGGTACTATAGAGACAAGTTCATATCATTCGTCGGGAAGCCATTTCATGCATGCCAGATTGCGGCAGCTTTTTTGTTATTGTTTTTTTGTGCCTTTTTTATTGTCGTTGGTACACTCTTGTCGTGTTATCGTAAGAATATCGTTTTATTAGTACAGACGGTTGGCAAAAGCCATCTGACGAGCGTGCTCGTCTTCATATAGCATTCCACTGGCTCCGGTGTGGCCATGCTCTGGCTCAAACATGCTGAAGTTGCGGGGAACGAAGGCTGGAGCAGAGCTGGGTATGGCCGCTTGAGAGAAGTGGCTTACCATCATAGGCGCCGGTGCAGGTTGTTGATTTTGGGAGCTGCCCTTTGGCTTTCTGACAGCAACCGTTCTAGCCTTTCCGCGTCCTTTGATGCCCTTGTTGCTGTTCTTGTAGTGTTCTTTGAAGTACTCGAAGAGGTCGCGCTGGTCCTCAGGCACTTCTCCCATCTGCGCAAACTTGACAAAATTGGTAGTGAGGTCCTTCAGCGTCTCTTTATGGAAGTTGTTCTGGTGAGTCTTCATGTTGCCAAGTTGGGAGAAGGACTTGTTGCAGTCATCCAGTCTACAGACAAAGGGCTTCAGGCCCTTGTGTGTTTCTTCGTGAGATCGCACATTGCCACGCTGAGCAAAAGTCTTGCCGCAGATACCGCATGAATAAGGCTTTTCGCCAGTGTGACGACGCATGTGAGTCTGCATAATTTTCTCGCATCAGCCAATATGTGCGGGTATCGCCCGATTTCATGTACCCACCTTGAGATTGCCACGCTGAGAGAAAGTCAGACCGCAGTTTGGCTTATTACAGATCTGTTCTACTGTCAGCACCATATTCTCATTTTGGTTTGACTTTCATATCCAGGTTACTTGGTATAACATACATATGGCTTGAGCCCAGTGTGTGTTCGGCGGTGGATGTCGAGGTGAGTCTTCTGAACAAAGCGCTTGTTGCAGCTGGGACCGTCGCACACCCACTTCTTCTTAGGCTTCGATGCTGGGGCTGCGATGGAGGCATGGAAAGAGCTCGCCGGGCTCTGAGAATCCGTACCGGGTTCGGCTTTAGGAGTATGCGCAGGGGTCAAGGTCTGTCCGGCACCTTCCTCGGCTCTTTTAGACTTGGCCTGGATGGCTTTCATGAGCTCATCGACATCAGTTTCAAAGTTGACACGGTCAGCCGGATTGATAGTCTCGTTGTAGGTGATATTTTTCGCGTTGGCTGTCGGGTTAGAACTCGTTGATGGAGCAACAGAGACATTAGAGTCACTTGTGGCTGGAGACTGCAGCCGAGCATTGCTCATTTGTCTTGAGCCACGGCGGACTGAATGAACTCGTTCGATCTCGATTTCGGAGCTCATGGCCGTCGGGTTGTGGTGCTCATGGAACTCTTGCTTGAATGGAGAGCCTACTGGTGTTGATGGAGGTGGGCTCTGGTATGCCGCATAGGTGTAGGCATTTTGAGCCTGATATTGAGGAGCTGGAATGGCCGTCATTGGTGCCGCACTATACGGACCAACAACATAGTGAGGAGCCATTGATCTTTGAATTGGAGCTGTTGAGTTACCGCGGGAGTCGTAGGGCATGAAAGCAGGTGTTTCCATCATGGCGAACTCGTTAGGAATCTGTTGGGTCCAACGACCCCAATTGGGAGCTGACGATGCCGTAAGGGCCATTGTACCAATAGACGAAATCCCTTTAAGAGATCAGGGCGGCAGGGAAACAATTCAAGAGCGAGAAGATTATGAGAGTCGATGACAAGATAATGTAATGCTCAGATCCTTCAAACAAGTTGCAAGCGAAGTTCACTTGCTTTGAATGAGGATGAGGACCAGAAGGATGGTGGTGAAAACGGAGATATCGTGATGGTGAGAGTGAAACTCGACCAACAAGGGGAAGGAAGCAAGATATATATTCGTGAGCGCAAAGCACACAGAGGTGAAGAGGGGCAAGAAGTCTGGTGGTGGATAAAGGGGTGAATACATATGTAGTGCTTGAAGTAAGAAGTCTTAAAGGATATCATAGACAACTTAGGATGGGACGACATTTGCTAGAAAGCGGCAGCCAGGGGTGCGTCCTGCCGGTCGGTACATGGCAAGCTTGATCTTGCTTCAAAACTGTGTATACGTACTCCGTAGTGTGTACACTATGCGCGTATACAAATGGAGCCCCGGAAGCTGATGCTCTGTTTTCCACATCCTTGTCCATCTGGGGTGTGAGATTTCGCTGAGAAGCCTCTGGCTGGTATCATGAGTTTGCTCACACCTCCTCGAGCTGAGAGGAGCGTCCCGTCCCCACAAGACGGGTAGAAAGAGCTGCCAACAAGGGGGGTGAGGGTGGGGGTGAACCGTTCAAGTCCAGAAAAAGGATAGGACGAGCCGAGATAGAGCTGCTGGGTTAAATTCGTGGTTATGCTCCGTACTCCCCCTCCATATCGCATCGTACCGTACCTGTATGTACTGAGGCAGGGGACAACAATGTTGGGGGGGAGTGGGTGTCACAAAGTGACTGACAAAAGAGTGGAGTGCTTGAGAAAAAATTAGACCGGGGGATGTGTTGCTAGCGGACGGCCCCAGCTCCGGAAGAGCGTCTGCGGTGTGAGAACAATGTTACTCCGTATTGTGTGGATGTGTGTGGATGGCAGGTGAGTCTGGTCCCAGCTGCTTGGCTGCCTGGCTGTCCGGCTGTCTGGCTGTCTGGCGCTATCAGCACAAAACTGGCACAAGGCTGGCGCAAGGGTCTGGCGGGTCGCGCTGGACAGAGCCGGACGCTGAACCACTGTAGCGGCGGCGGTTCCAGTATTATTATCGGTTTGTGCGTACTCCGTAACTACAGGACGTCCATGTTCCAATACTCCTCACAACGCGTCTTGTCTGCTAAAGTATTGTAAAGTATTGTACGGAGTACTCTACTCCGTACTGTACATACAGTTCGTGCTCCGTGCTGTGAACATCATCCAGCTTGCCCACATTGTACTCCGCAATTGGCACATAAAATTCGGATGAAGTCCCAATTTTGCGTCTGGTGCGGAGGTCTGCCAGCAGGAGGAGCCCGGATGGAAGAGCAGTATGCAATATTCACTGCAGAGAATTCGTCGTCAGTATGTGCGACCTGTCAGTCTTCAGTATTCTCCCTTTGGTCGCTGCATGGCCCATTGACTGGACTACGTATGGCCAAGTACTGGGAAAAGAAAGCAGTGGGCTCGGAATGATCAAACCCACAGTTTGCTCACATCCTCTCGACGTATGCCATGTTCTAGAGCATCACATATTTGTTCATTACTGCAGCGGCCGCTATATTGGCAGGGACAAGGCATCATTCGCTTTGCCAAGTGGCATGCTAACCTTGGTAGTGTCTTCTCCGAACTTGAGCTCCCGCGCACTCTGCGTGAGCAGCTAAGCGGACAATGGGGATGCAATGAGACATAACGCTGTTGGGAAATGGTCTAGGCCTGCCATTAGTGGTATTAACTGTATATGCTTCGTACAGCACGGAGTACGCCGTGGATTTAGCATAGCTAGCTATACCGCTGTCCTTGTGAGAACATGGAGGATCGAGGCCAACTCGCCGCAGTAAACTGGCGCTACAAGTTCGAGGCTGAAGGCCAAACATGAAGAGTCCATTAAACTCTCGAACTGTGAGCAATCAAACAGCCCATGAACCAGGTAGTCCGATAGAAGGTAGCGTCCATAGACGACGCCGGACACTCGCTACTAAGGCTGCGCAGTCCCTGATGCTACTGCAGGTAAGTTTTTTTTTAGCCTTTTTTTCTTGTTCAGACCGGGCTGGACGAGACGCTGAATTGTTTTGTTTTTCTGCCGCTGCTCCATTCGGTCCCGTTTCAGAAAAACACGTACCTGATGATTTTGCACTTGGAGTAACAAGACGCAGGAGCAGCTAGTGGCTTGATTCCGAGCGGCTTCGGAGTTGATGCTCGGATAAGGGTCAACCTCGATTGTGTGGCTGGCCACGGATCACTACAAAACCCGTTGACAGCGGGATGTACGGACAATTTTACAATACGTTAATCTGGATATTAAATCGGGGCACGGACCGGAACCTCTGCTAGCAAGGTATTCCGTACAGGAGGCCGTTTCTCGCGGGTTGGATATGTATAAACTCCGATGAGGCCTCTCTCATGACCAGTTGACGACTGCCGCACATACTTGGAAGTGTTTACTCAGTGTTTTGGCCAAGAGGTTGGTTGCAATTCGTGTGATTGTGAGCCGCCAGATGTTTAGAGAATGTGAAATGCAAAGACTCCCTCCGCCCCTGCCGAATTGACATATATCATTTGACCTTAGCCCGATAGGGAGTCAGAGGGAACCGATGGCTGTTGTGCAAACCGGAACGTCTGCAGTTCGGATACCTGAGCCACCCATCCAACCAGCCTTCCGCACGGAGTACGCAGAGAGCAACTAGAGCTGTGCCAGACACGATGTATGTGCACGTATAGAGTGCCGAGCACCTCTCGCCATGGGCTGTGAGCAGACAGCCCAGACAGCATCACGTCTGGACTGCTCAGCACCACTAGGGCGTGGGTTGGGGCCAGATTTAGCGGACAGCCAGGGTTGCCCTTGATAGCGCCTGCCCACCTTGCCACCTTGCGCGCTGGCAGGGTACCGCCCGCCCTAAAAAAACCTGGTGGGTATCGGCTGGGCTAGGAGAGCTCCCGCGAGCGCACTAGACCAGGGCAAGTCCTCCCAGGCGGTCTCCGAACCGCCGACCCTCACAGCTGTCCCTCTCTCTCAGGTTGCCAAAAAAGTTGTCATGCCTAGATTGTGTCTGCCCTTGATCCGAGAAAATCCCCGTGCAGTCTTCCGCACCAAATACTTCGGGTGGTGCTGAGGTTTTTGGGCCTCGCAACAGCACCATGGTTTAGTACTGGTTAGTGGCCATTTCCCGCAAGGAGGGTCCTGGTCCGGGGCATTATGAACTTAGTGCTAACTCACCAAAAAGTGCGGAGTACTCCGTACTCCTCGTTACGTTGTACTCCATACGGAGTACATTATTGTGCTATAGTGGTTTGGAGCTGCTCTCGATTCCATGCGATCGTGTATGGTAGTGTCGTTCCTGCAAGGGGCTTCGCCGGTAGTAGAGCGCCGCCAGCGCCATTTCTCATGGCTGGAATTGCCGGAGATATTCAGGCTCATGGAGCCAATCTTCCCCTCTGACATTGCTGGCACGTCTTCTATCACATAGTTGGTTCCAGCATGTGCATCTCAGCTGGTCATGGAGAGTCCTGTCGCAGGGCGCACTTCTCCTCGTTTCCACACCATTCATATGGACAGCATGAACCATATAGGTACTCCGTAGAGACTCGCAAATGCACAGCAGCAACCAACTGTGGCAAGATAGTAACTACATAATGCATCAATTAATACCCTACCTACCATCTGGGCTCTGTACTTCCTAGCACCCGAAGTACCTGTTGAGCGGAATCAAGCCCCCCTTCGGAATAGCTCTTGCGCCTCCGCCATCATTTCAGACGGCATGATGGTACCTCGCTGGACTGCTGCGTTCAGAATTCGCAGCTGTCGTGCGATTGCCATGGTGTACAGCGGTATTCTCCTCTTGCAACCCTGTCGACGATCGGTTTACGCATCGTCAAATAGCGCTGCCAAAAGATTCTCTGGTGGCTACTGAGGTCCAGGGCTCCCCTGATGAGCAAACACCTTGCTGACAATGTCAAAGCACCGATTCATATGGAAGGGAAGGACTACTACTCACTTGAGCAGGTAGCAGAATGGGACTCATGGATCCGCACCAGGTTAATTGTGAAGACAAACTAATAAATAATACCAACGCGCGGATGGCCGTCGACAAGTCGGGATATAGGTGAGCCGTGCGGAGTACTCCCAACAACAATAATGACCGGGGCAGCCTTGAGACGGCTGAAATAATGGCAATACTACGGAGTACTCCTCCATACTCCGTACGGAGTAGCTACTTTGGTCTAGTAGTTAGGACAACACACGAAAAGAGTCTCTCCTAAGGATTATCAACGCCACAACAGTTAGAGTGAACCTCAGTCAAACTTCCAATTTTGGGACTACGAAAATCCATGGTCAGAATGCTGGGCTCACAGCCAGTCTGAGCCATTAAGCTGGTTATAACGTCACAAAAGCCCCGAGACCCACCGCCATTTTCAGGCTAGACTTGTTTCCTCACTCACGTTCAGGTGAGATATTGTTATTGCCCGAATCTTGGCGGTTGGAGTTAAGGGTGTCGAGGTGTTACGCCAATCCACTCATGACGCTGCATGCAAGCCACCTCAGCGCCACCGGACCTGCCAGTTGGATTTCAAGCCCTGTTCATCTGGTCTCTGTTCAACATCTTGGATCAGACGAGTCATCGCCATAAATCCAGGGACCAGGTCTGTCAGAATCTTGTCGACTGCGGTAAAACGGCTCCTCCCTTCTTGATGGTGACGCGGATTCCACGGGCTGGGCCCATCATCATCATCATCATCACCACCAACCACTACAATCCATAACAATCCGCTGCGACAAAACAAACGTTCCGATGAAGTTCAAACACGATATAGACCTGAGAAAACATTTCTTCTTCGGTCATCGACTGCGATTATAACATAACGACGATTCATTAATTTCATCTCTCTATGCACTGTTACTCTGGTATACTTTGGCTATTATTACTAAATCATAACAGCGTTCAGGTTTTATTCTGGATTATCCGCACTTTTTACAACAGCGCACACCACACAACCGAGTGGCTAGCTCTGGAATAACTCCAGATGGTGGCGTCAGGGGGGGCTCGCTTATTGGACCTACTGGCTCAGGTTTTTTGATGGTACCGGGATCATGGATCTCGGGTCAATCAATCAGAGATCCAGCATGCCAGGCTGCATGCTGTACGCAAAGCCAGCAGTATGTGGGGTTTCAGCTGCCTGCCTGCACTTCAGGTATGTATGTATGTGCATACATGCACATGCAGGAGGGCATTTCCACGTCAAGGGCTGGAAAGGCAAATTATGTCTTCCTTCCCCCCCTCCAAAAAAGACTGGCAGTTCGATTGTGAGATCTGATACGGAGTAGTGCTAAGCCAAACTAAGAATGGATGCGTAGGATTCCTGATTCCTCCAGTCTACGACTTCTGGTGGCAGAGTGCCGGCTGGTACGAATCGCAGCTGCATTTTTAAGTTCGCGCAGGCCATGAGTGAAGACAGTAGAGGTCGGTCATGGTAGGCGGAGATCTCGCGGGCGTCATTTTCTGTCTGACATGTCACCAGCGGATCCAGGATCTGATTGCACTTGTCAAATCACAAACGCTGAGCACGGTTCATCAGGTGGATTGTGTGCCTCGAATTAAGCGCGGGGTCGATGCAGCATGGATCCGACTGACAAGCTTCCCCGTTCAGGGCAAACCTTGCGGGCTGTTTTCACGAGCACCCAATCAGCTCATCCAGACATAATAACGTTGCAGCTTCTGCATGCCTGAGATGAACATTATGTGCACGACGATGCCCCGGAGGGTGTTTATCAGTAACAATCCAAAGAGTGCTTGGATTGCTTTTCTTGCCTCCTGTCTAATTGTCACCACCTAATTTGGGGATCAGTCGCGACATCGGGTCAGAGAGACGATATCGATGAGGCCTCTCAGCTCACCAAACAAAGGTACTGCCCGAGCCGGTGTCTAGCAACAGTGCAAATAGTAGTGGGGCGAAGCTAGACCTTGAGTTTGTCAAGTTGTGTATCGCATCACTCGTCTCCCCACCCCCCGCTAGAAAATGCCATTACTACAGCAAACTGATCACTTGAGTCTCGTCTAGCTTCTCTTTAGAGGAAGCGTCAAGTGGACTTAAAAGTTCAGTGGCATAGTATGTTCCGCATAAAATACATTACTTGATCCTGGTTGTGATACGGAGCAGGTGCTTATGGATCTTGAGCAACGCCACGCTTCAGCAGCGCCAGTAACAGCGGTCCACGACGGGATACCCCCATTGCCTCAAGGTGCAGATCGTGGTCAAGCTTTCCCCCATGGCCACTGGTCAAGAACCGAATGGCCGAATCTCGGGGCCGCATCCTTTCGTCGTCACGGGATACGCCAGAGTCCCCCTGGCGTTGGAATCACTGAAGAAGAGAGAGGATGCAGGTGGTATCTTGGGTTCTGGTCGGCGATTATTACCCATGGTCATGGCACGGAAGAAGCTAATCGTGTGGGAACAGCATCATACTCTCTCGGTCCGTTGTACTCCGTACAACGCAACGAGACAACAATAAGCCTGGCGGTGATGAAAGCCGCAACAAGCTGACCGTTCCGGAAAGTGGGGATACGACCATATTTCAAGTAGGGTGTGACTGGTGGAAAGTTGCAGCTTATAATTACCACCACACCACCCTCCCCGGCAGTCAAAAATGATATATCGCATAGTCAATGGACCCCCCTACATTGAATCAATCCAAAAGCAGTCCCTTCCTGAGGGAGAAGCACTCAATTCAATTGTCCACCTATTGTCGCCAACAAACCTCTGAGGAAAAAGATGTCTGAAGCTAGCCTTTCTTGGCGCCGTACAATCCGATTTCCAATCACGTCCTAGCCATTGTTGAATTTCGGCCGGGCTGAGTTTGTCCGATGTCGCCGTTTTATCATGACGGCGTACTCCGTACTCTGTGCACCATTGCTTTCATTTCCGAAGAGTTGCCGTTCCGAAAATGTGGTTCACAAGAGCCGAGCGACAAGCCTAAGCTTCATAAGTTCCCCCACTCATTTGGCGATAGAATATGGAATTCTGTTTGGAAATCAGGGCTGAGCGGTGACCGCGGGTTTGTCCAGTCTGATACAAGCTGAATGCTTCAGAAATGTTATGGGTTGAAATTTTATCCATGTGCAGAGTATGAATAATACTGGTGTTAAGTCAAGGCGCATCGTGGTGGTGTGGGTTTTTAGGGAGCTCGATTAATTAGTCATGCGTGAGCAGGAACCGGGGAACTGGACTCCAGATGCCGGGCCACCTCAAAACCAGATATTTGGGTAGCCTGACCAAAGAAAGCTCCTTGGGGCCTCTGTAAACCTTGTGGTTCGTAATAATAGGGTGTTATCGTACCAAGGTGCCAAGGTCGGACAAACGTATGGCAAAGACCCGGAGCTTGTCGAGTTGTCAGGGTGTGCCCCAGTTGTCGGCTCCAGTCCATACCCGCAACATTAGCATCGACCGCGATACGGTACGTACCGCTCACCAAGCACCCTAGCCGAAACCCCCTCCCCGTTCACAATAAGTATGGCAAGGCAAAAACGACAGGTCACTGCTACCTATTGGGGGTGACTACCGAGTATTACTAGCTTTCTGAAGCTGGGCTGACAACTTGGTCTATAGAGAAAGGTGGCAGAGGCTTGAAAAGGTCAGGCAGCGGTGGCGTCATGATCATGATCATGGCCATGGCTAAAGCTGCAGCAGCATTGCGTGTGCGATTACTGAACTCAACCCCCATCTCAACCACCCAACAACAACCTAGTTGAAACAGGGCATTAAGATCCGCTAAAGAAGTCGTGACGAGGAAACTTATCACGGGTGTAATAAAGTAAGGGTTGTTCGTCACAAAGACGAGATGTGACGAAAAAAATGAAAGCTGACTGATGGTGGGGGTCCAGTGGAATAGGCCTCGAATCGACAAAGTGCCTACGACCGGGGCCCGCACGTGCACCTTGACCTCATGACCCGCAAATTATTCCAGGCAGTTGCCCATGGAGTACTCCGTACAAGAAGGAGATTCATGCATCAGAAGATGAATCAAAGGACGACGAAGTTCTTTCAATGTGCCAAGCAAACATAATGGACTTCAGTAAAGTGAGTGAAGCAAACGAAGCATGGCCCACTAAGAAAATCGTTTGATCCGTGAACGAGCCTAATATCCCAACTGTACGGAGTGCTGGTGAAGGCCATTAAGGTAACTTCACAAAATGAACGCACGCTGCTAACTCGATTTGCAGAGTTCCTTGATTGGCACAACAATAGACGGACAATGTCAACTCCCGATGGCAACACTACTATTGTACAGCCAACAATGAACTAAAATCGCAAGCATCGGTTAGTACATACGAGCAAACGGGGACGGGGGTAGGGTTTGGGTTGTGGCCTCCAGCCCGCAGCCGCAGCCAGGGCGCTTTGACCAGGACCCTAGGGGCCGACATTTGACGGAGATCCCCTCGTCAAGGCGCAGCTGCAATGCACCACCATTTTGAAGCGTCCCGGGTTTCTGGTTTGGTGGGTGAGGAGCAGAGCCTGTTCCGGCGGCCGTGATTGGACCACCATATTGGATCCCCTGGCAAGGTGGTAAACCCGGCTACCTGGGTCCACGACACCCGTCCGCCAACTTAGAACGTGGGAGCGGCCATAACGGGAAGCATGTCGTGGAATACTCATAGTATGACGAAGGGAACAGACAGAAATCCAGGAACAAGCCCACAACCGATGGGTCGAACCAACATCGAGAAGACTGCGGCTTGCATCATTCATGGAGCCTCTCTCATTGTCAGCGTTTTCGTTCCTTTCCATCGTTTCCCCCCCCGCCATGCCATGGAACTACGGAAATAAGTTGGGGTGGAATAGAGAACACAGTGCATAGAAAGACGGACACTTTTATGGTACAGTAATCCTCTATTACTCCGTACTACTACTATTACTATTAAAAATCTCTTCGGGACGGGGGCTTTCCTCGCAGCATGTGGGAATAACTTGTTCATGGAAGCAAGCGACGTGGCCAACAGCTTGTATCCTCCTAAAAACTCCGTAGGCGACGTTGGTTGTCCGCCTGGATGTCTGGATCGCCTGATAACCTGGTTCACCAAGAAAAACGCGGCTGTGATGCACTTGGCAAAACAGCGAAAGATGATGATAATCCTCGTCCACGGGCTGGATCGGCCAATGGGACGCTCTGCAGGGGCGTGTATGTGGTAATTAGCAATATGGAAATACAATAGACGAGCGACCAAGACCAATGCCGGGTGGGGAAGACGGCTCATTTTTTTCCCTCACCCGTCTTATTCGCACAAACAGCTTTCCAATGCCCGAGGCGCCGAACCAACCAAAAAATATCAAACTAATTCCCCAGGTCTCAGACTAGCCGTTACACATAACAGGGACATCTTGTACTGTAGTGTGTGTACGGAGTACTCCGTACGGGTTATGCGCCTTCGTATACAGTCGCATGGTGCTAATTTCTCTGACCTTCGTCCGCATGGGTGCTCTCTCCCTCTGGCTTGTTGTGGGAAGTGTCCAAGTTTCGGGCCTTCTTGGTAAGCGTCCGTGGTCAGCCAGGGCTTATGGCTGAACGTCTCTTGAAACATGGGCAGCTATTTCAAGTCGACACGGTGGACATGGCCAAGACAAATACAACACAGATGTGCAATATTGTAACTGCGGACCACTCCGCAGAGAGCGCTGCTATTGCCGTAGAAGCCCAAGTGGTCGAAGAGAGGTGGTTGTCCAACGGGCGGGACCAAACCCCATCTGGGCCAGAAAATGCACAACACATTGCATTGGGGCAAGGGCAATGATCACAAGACTATACCAAATTTGCTCCACGTGAAGCCGAGTGTTATTACTCCGTGGTGACTAGTAGGGTGAGTCCCGCTCTCGCTCCACCTAACGGGCATTGGTGTTATCTGCCAGCGATTGTGTTGAGGCTTATCGCTAATAACAATTACCGTGCGACACACAATATAATAGGACTTTGCTCCATACTCCATATACTATTCAATAGTTAGCCGGGCAGGCCAAGATCCGGCATCTAAAATGAGATTACTCGCCCAAAAGCCTAGTACCTTGATATGACGGTGACGACACGTCTTGCCAGCTTGACTGGCATCAGAGCACCCTTGGTACGGAGTACAATCTCGTATATATGCCAGTCTTCGCGCTCGAGCGGATTTCGCCTTGGCAGTTGTGTTTCTTTTATTAATGCGCGCCATCATGTCGTCGTCGGGCGTGGCTGAGACCTACCCCTAATGCAACCTGAACAGCAGCAGTGAGGCCCAGTTAAGAATCACCCTATGAGTGAGAAAGACAAAGGGTCCATGGAGTTTCAATGATGTACTTGGTATGGAGAACCACTTTCTGTCTCTTGCCCATCTTTTGGTGGTTGACCATCCACGTACGTCTTACGCCCACATTCCGTTTACTTGGATTTTTGTCAAACTGCAGAATTAAACTGCAGGAATGCCGCTTCACGTCGACTCTACTACATGTTGATCCGTATTGCGTTCCCTGACCTGACCAGACCTTGTTTGAGCCTGGCCCCTTGCTCAGTGCTCGTGCGCACGGCACGACGGGCCTAGCGGGCCGGCAAGAGGGAACCACAAGCACAGACGGTTCATCTGTTAAATATCCAACTAACTAACTAGCTAGCCAGTACGGAGTAGCCCAGAGGGAATCCAGATGGAGGATACTCCGTACGGAGTTGCACAAAGTACAAGGGTAGCAGGCGTCGGTTTCTGGTATTCCGTAATAATATTTTAAGATGGTGTTTATCCTGGCATATAAAAGCCCTTGTTGAATGGTCCCTTTTGGGGAGCGGAGGCACCGATTAGAAACAAGCCAAGACTTGGACGTAATACATCTGTTTCCAGGCTGCTGGTTTTTTTT
>JASWJB010000592.1:0-13328 GCA_032433595.1 Conoideocrella luteorostrata
CCCCCCCCCCCCCCCCCCAATAATACCCGATATACATGCCTCGTTACACAGAGTCATCCCCGTTGACACGTCATATGAGCAGGGCCATTCCTGTGGCCTATAGGTAGTAATGTTTTGCCGAAGCTGTTCCATTTATTATCCACATCACCATGCCCTGCTATCTATACCTAGGGTCCAGTCTCATGGCTGAACTAGACCCTCGACTTTATACTATCGCGTGGATAGCGCCGCTCGGCCCGAGCGGCCATATATATGCTGGACAACAGGCACGCCGGGCACTTTCCGTTGCAGCGGGGCGACGACTATGTGTTCCAGGCGGGCGATATCCGCGGGCACAAAGTCGTAATCGCCACGCTGCCGGCGGGCCAAGAATATTGCATGGGCTCGGTTGCCGCATTGGCGAGCCAGGTCATTCCCAACCTCTGGTTTGATTTGCTCGTGGGCGTAGCCGCCGGGCTGCCGAAGCTCTCTGGCCCCTCTCCACGCGACATCCAGCTGGGAGACGTCCTAGTGGCCTTGCCCGAGGGTGATAGCGCTGGCTTGATTGCGTACGACCTAGGAAAAGAGACTGCCAAAGACCACTTTCAGCCTCTACGTGGCGGTCATGCCCTAGCTGTGACCGAAATCGTTGTCAGATCAGCGATCGGTGGCATCTAACTCCATGCGCCTGACGAAGTGCACCTGTTCCTCCCCTTCTACGAGAAAATGAAAGAAAACACATATGCTGTCGGAGCGTTCACCGACTCGGGCTAAGGCGCGGACCTGCTGCACGAGACTGGTAAGTCAGGAGCGACGAAAGTCATCGACGGGGAGCATCGATCGAATGATATGCGCACATGAGTTTGGTACGGCCCCATCGGCTCTGCGGATAAGCTAATGATCATTACGACAATGGAGGCTGACACGATGGATAGAAGCATGGCCGCTGCGAATTATGCACGCTAAATTCAGTTGTTATAGAAACTAGTGAGAAACTGTTGATTTGCCTACTAAACTACGTTGACTCTGGTCTAATGGATGCGGGTGCACGACAAGGTGAAGCTTTCTCCAACTCTTTTATAGCCTCAGATCGCGGAATCTTCAAGATGGCCATGCCTCCACCTTCCCTGATCTTGAATTCAAGCATTACTCTTACGCCCTCTAAGACAAGAAGACAGGATTCGGTCCCTTGCGCTCTAGATGATGGTATTGCCCCAGTTAACAATCGGAATAGCCTGCCCCATCATATCGGACAACTGGACGGCCAGTGTTGTCGGACTCGATTGTATAAGTATGGGTGCCGTCCGTCCACTTGCCCAAGCATGACTTCCATGCACTTCCGGGAGTTGTATTCGATAGTAAGAATGGAATTTCTGTTTTTGGCTCATCGGTTTTGGTGGGTAGGGGCTGTGGCTACTGCTTAAGATGCGCAATGGCTTGGGCAACCATCCAGACAGCCGTGTCGCCCATGGCGGAGTTCGTCATGATTGCCATGCCGCAGTTGTTTGGAACATCTCTTTCGCCACCCGATGAGAGGTCCGCGTAGCCTATAAGGATGCACCGGAAACCAGGGTCATTGACGCCGCCGTGCTTAAATGTAATTTTGGTTCTTCCAGGGACAAACCACGACAGGGCCATTCCAAACTGCACCTCGGTCAGCATCTGCTTCGCCGTGTCCCTCCGTAGAAACCCGTCAGGGCCATCAAGTGACTTCTGTATAGCTTGAACGACTTTCAACAAATCACTGGGAGTCTTCCAAAGGCTGGCTGCAGCTTGCTCTGGAAGTACCCGGTGACCATCTTCGCAGCGGGTATATCCAGTGTAGTGCGCATCTGCAACATTTTTCTCAGTCTGCGGAAGGGCCCCAAAGCGAGATCTGGTCATCCCGAGAGGCTCAAGCACTAGCTCTTGTATGATCGATGCAAAGTCCTTTCCAGTTACGGTCTCCAGAATAATCTGAAGAACGGTAATGCCTCCGCCGGAGTAGGCAAAAACTTGCCCCGGAAGACTCTCCAGGCGCGTACGCATTGTGTTGGCCGGGTGTCTGCCTCTGAGAATCTGCCTCGACGGTGGGATAGACGAATCGGCCGCTGTAGAATAGCCAAGGAAATGACCCTGCGACAGGCCCGCCGTATGGCTCATGAGCTGCTTGACCGTTATCTTCTCAATCATCGAAATATGGTTATTTGGAGAATCTTCAAGCAAGACGGTGAGATCATCCTTCATGAGTAGCTCTGCGATTGTGCTGCCAAGCGTAAATCGACCCTCGTCAATGAGACGCATGATGGCGAGTGCCGTGATTGGTTTGGAAATGCTACATGCTTGGAAAATTGTTTCCGAGTCGTCGCCAACAGTTGTGAAGCATCATGTCGAGACGACATCATCCTCCAGAATTACGATAGAAGTTGTTGGTGTCCAATGTTAGCGAGACATGCTGCAGCACCGGCGCAATCCGGCTGATCCGCCTGGATCAGCGCCTCAAGTTCGTCTAAGACAGCCATGGTGTGCAATAGTTATTTTTTACAGCAGCCAAAAGTTATGCTACTTGGCCTAGGTGGAAACAGCTTTTAAAATACCTGTTTCCCGACCCAGCACTGATACATGTCATCCACGTGTATATATGTTTTGCGTCACATGAGCCTGCTGGTAGTTAACCTGGTGCCTAAAGGATAGGTCGGCGCCTAACTATACCCCCACACTTTTTGTGCGCGTCATAGTTTTATTCCCCGAAATAGCACGTTTCTTATAAAGTTTTAAAAATATCTTGACTACTTTGTCTGTAAGTTTGTTCAAGATGAAGTGTGATCTGCAAGCTCGCTTATGGCGGAAATGATCCCTCTGTAAACACGGCCGGGTATCAACCCGTAAAACCCGATCAAATGCTGCGTTGTGGACTCGCTGGACGACAGGTACAGCACAGTCGGCTGCTTGAAGCTGCTGTTCTGGCCAGTATGATTCACTAGGCAGCAGTGCCCCGAAATTTGCAAGTTTTGAACCGCGCTGAGGGCAAGGATGTGTAGCGACCGGTTCTGAGTCTGTTAAGGACTTCTCTGGGGCGTCCGTCAAGGGAGTTCAGGGCGCAACCTAGCACTTGCTCAGCTTGTATCGGTTTCACAATCGCAAACGTCGTTGACCACACAATTTCTATGCAATCCATCGTCGCACTGGTTTTTACTACGGTGGAGCTCGACGCTTCACGCCATGTCTTGGACGCCCTCCCTCTCTAGACCTCCGGGAGTCTTGCGAATTCTTTGCCTCCATAACGGCGCCTGCTTCAAGCAGCAAATTGATGACAGTACGGTGCCTGTTCCTCGCCGCCCACGACAGCGGCGTCCATCCGCATTCGCTATCTTTTACTTTGATATCGGCGCCTTTCTTAAGCAGTAGCCTTACGATAAGTTCGCGATTGTTTCCGGCGACCCGCGAGAGCGGTCTCCGACCGTATTGATCCGTCGCTTCAACGTTGGCGCTATTCTCGTGTAGCAGCCGCACGACAGCCTCGCGACCATACTGGGCGGCCCACGACATCGGCGTCCGACCATTTTGATCCTTCGCCTCGACGTCAGCGGCCTTCTCGGGCAGCAGCCGCACAATGAGTCCATGCCTGTCCACGGTGGTACAAGATACACTCTCATGAGGGGTATTTCCCACGCCTTCGCGTCGTGGGAGCCACCTGGAGGCCAATACGGCCTCCTACTTCTGACAGACGAAGCCTTGTGTACTCTTCACGAAGGATATGGCAGCTAGACTCGATGTGCAGGATTCACAGTGCTTAAAGTCTGCTTAACAAGAAGGTCAATGGGGTACAGCTCGTTGCTGTAGTCCGAAAGTATATTGTCGTCCGGTATCGTAATGGGTGCAGACTGAGATGCGAAAGATCTTGAAGAGGATAGACTTAATGGACTGGCTACATGAGAAGCCAGATTTTCCACGCCATCCGTCTTCTTCAGGCCGGATACTATCGTCGTTGTTTGCTGAAGGACGCCATTTTTCACCCCGCAATCACGGCTCGATTCTCTGGACCCGTCTAAATTTCTGTTAGGTGTGATCTATGTCGAAGGGAAACTAAGATTGTTCACTTACTCACATAACTCTAGCGAATACCTTCACGTAATGTGGCTGAATGTGGGCTGCGTGCGGATTGAGAGTTGAGTGAGTCTGTCATGCCAAAAGCCAGGTCTGCTGGGGAAGGCTCTAGAAGGTGGGCCAGTGGGCCTGTCATGCAGTTAGGAGGTATGATCTGCACCCTTGTTGGTGAGGGGTGTGGTAGTGGCGAGTTTTAGTGGATACATTCATAGAATTGGTGGCCTCGGTTGCTGTAACAAGGGATGCAGCCCAATGTCTCTTCTCCATTCTTCTCCTCATTCCTTTCGGGCTTTCTCGTTTTACTGCGCTTGTCGGCACAAAAGATCCATTTCTAGCCTTTTCAAAGCAAGGACATATCATGCTTCCTCCTACTCAGCCAGTAGCCGTCGTCTTTGGCGGAACAAGAATCGGCAACAGAGAGCTATTTATGCCCGACACCCATCTGGAGACATTCTTGACGACTCTAAGTCGACACCACGTTACCAAAATTGACACGGCACAGGCGTACGGAAATTCTGAAACTACACTTGGCAGAATCCAAGCGGGCAGTAGATTTACGATTGACACGAAATGGAGTCCTTCTTCATGGACTAAATCCAGCATACCGTGGGCTACGAACGAGCGCATTACACGCTCCGCTGAGGAAAGTATCAACAATTTAGCCATTGATCAAGTAAGTTGAGACCTCCCCAGCCCTCTATACAAAGTCAATTTTCTTTCTATTATCAAATATCATGTTGCCCTATTCCGCACATTCTTCGCTGCTGCTACTAACTAAATCAAAATTTTGTCAATAAGGTTGATATCTTCTATCTTCATAGGCCAGACCCATTGACACCTATTTCCGAAACGCTTGCGGCAGTAAATACTATTCACAAGCGTGGTGTTTTCCGCCGATTTGGGCTATCAGGCTTCCCTGCCACTGAGATTGAAGCCATTTACAATCACTGCGCCGAACACAGCTACCCTCTTCCCGTCGTTTACCAGGGCAGCTACAATCCGTTGGATAGGCACAAAGAAAGTGGCTTACTTTTAACTTTGCGTAGACTAGATATATCTTTCTATGCGTACGGTACTTCAGCTGGTGGATTTCTTGGCAAGAGCGTGGCGCAAGCAGAGGAGATGGGCGACAATAATGCCATTGTCTCAGCAACCTGTCGGCCATATTTGCACAATTCCAAGTTTTTGAAGACACTGGACCAATGGAACAATATCGCAGAAATAGAAGGTGTGAGCCCAGCTGAGCTGACATATCGTTGGGTGGCATACCATTCAGCATTACGCTTAGACCACGGCGATGCCTTCATCATTGGTGCTAGTAGTCCTGAACAACTAGACGAAACTCTCAGTGGAATTGAAAAGGGTCCGCTCAGCGACAATGCATGTGCTTCTATTCATGAAATATGGGAAAAGTTAAAAGAAGAATAAGCTGCCATGAAGCATATAACTATTGAATATGGGTATCTACAATCAAGACTTTGAAAGAAAACTAGCATACAGCCACTATATCGAACATCCTCTTATTGATAAAGGACAGATTATTATGAAAAGTTCTCCTTGAGTCTATCTGTCTGGAATCCATAAAATAAGTTGAATTATTTACACATAACTCAAGGTAAGGCCTCCATTGCCTTCTAAATAGAAAAAATTTCTTGCTTATAGTATATCATGTCTCTCCCTGAGACTTTTTCCACTCACTGTCCCAAAACCAAAGATTCAGTCCAATTTTCTCTCCAGAAAGAACTGGCAAAGCAGCATGGATAACTTTGTCGTGCAACGAGCCATTCGGATACATGTTTTCCCAAAACACTGCGGACCCAGCGACTGGACGAAACGTGATGCCGGGGTACGTGCTGTTGCAGTCAAGTATAGAGGAACACCATCTCGGATCCTTGAATTTCTTCACGCGCGAGAAGTTGGTCTCTCCGCCTGTGCAGTTGTCAGTAAGATAAATCATGAAGGTCGTTACGCGGTTGCCATCATCTACTAGCGGATCCCAGTCATAGTGGTAGTCCAAAAAGCCGCCTTCTTTGTACTTCTGTACTCTTGGTGGCTGTAGTTGCGTTGATTTGCGTCGCCATCCTTGAAACTTCCGCGCTCTTCGTTCCACCCGCTTCACTAAGTCGTCTCGCTTAACCTCGACGAACTCGGAAAGTCGCCTGGTTTCATCTATAAGGACGTCATCACCTCGATATAGTGGTGATGGCTGAAATTTGCCTTCGCTAATCCATTTCAAGAGTATCAGCGTGACAAGCCCATACTGCTCTCAACACCACAAAATAGAGAATGCTATTTACCTGAGGTGAAGGAAATGGCTTGCCTCCGAAATAGAGAGAAAGTTGTTTATATACATAATCAACGGATCCCGCGAAACAATCTGTGATTCATATCCATGATAATGGGTGTTGGTGTAAACACCAATATGCTTGGACATAACATCTGGAATGAATTGATATAAACCACTTACGCCGTTCACCTTGGACGTCACGGTAATTCAAAATGGTATAGAACAACCCAGGGACAAAGACTAGGAGTAGTCCCAAAATGAAAGCAACAAGAAGTTGACTAGTGATAAGTTTCAGCAGCATTCTTATTTCTCCATAGCGTTACTACTATGTGGGCGGAAATGATCCTCTATGGTGACAAGGTTGCATTCACGTGAGTTGTGGACTTGGCCAATTTGGTCAGATCAAATAGTATAGTTATACGTAGTGCGATTGTGCCCTTCCAGAGGCCACAAGGCAGATGCATCAAGAATTGACAGAAGTTTTCCCCGAAGTTTACTTGGCTTTTGTGCCTCACACATTCATTCATAGTTTTGTTTAATTAAAGTGCGCAGCTGCTCCTCAAGTGGCAAGCAATATACACAACCATTTAATCTCGGCAAGAGAAAGGTTACTACGAAGTACCGGAGGCCTTTGCGAGAAGCCTTTACATAAGTGTACGGAGCGTTGCTGGGTGTGTGTCAGACCTCAGTATACGTGAGTGTTGGGGGTGTGCCTTTTGGGTCGACAAACTACCTAGCCTGCCGGGAACATATCCTTACTGCCTAGCTATAATTTACTTAAATTCGCTTCTCTACTGCTTTTTTTTTCCCTTAAATAGGCTGTTATTTTCTGTGCGACTATACTAGCTATATCCATATATCGCCCTAGTAGTCTAGCAGCAACCTACTCCACTAGTTTATTTTCAGCCGCAGGTTAAGCTTAGCTAGCAGCTAGTTCTTTTCCTCTGTATTGTTAGCAGCTAGCTTTAGCTTCCCCTCTGAACCTAACTCCTTAATAGCTTACCTTTATTATATAGATACTATATTTACTAGAGTTTCTTTAAACTATATTGCTATAGCGCCTCTATCTAGTTTGTCGACCCAAAACGCACACCCAAAACTCACGTATGCTGGAGTCTGACACACACTCAACAACGCTCCGTACACTTCGTGAAAAGTTCTCGCAGGGACCTTCTGTAATCCAACATCACCTTCAGTCCGTGGCACAAATCCGCCTGCGGCTTTTATTTGTTCTGGGGACTTTAAAGAACCGCGATAAACAATTTTAGGGAGCGCTTGTTGTCGCTTTTGTATAGACTGAGCATTCTCTTCAAGCGGTAATTGAAGTGATTTGCTGCCACTATATTTTAGAGATGGCTGCGATAGGTCGTAACTCTCTGTTGAATTACTTGGCCATGCAAGCAGATATAAAAGAGTAATTCGGAGTAGAAACAGCGAACACTTGGTATTCTTCATTGTCTTAAGTTAAGAAAAAAAATATAAAAGAGAGGCAGAAGACTAGGTTCTTGTCAACAATATCTAGTAGCCGGAGTTTAATAATATAGTAACAATAAAGCCTGCAATGTTAAAAAGAAAACAGGATAAGACAATATATAAATAGTTTTAGCATAAGCTAAGTTATTGTCTCAATTGTATCTTGGTGCAACAGTCTCATTAAACATATGCCCCTTTCTGCCGGTTACCTTTTTAATTATTTTGGAGATATTATAATTTTCTATTAAATTACTCAAGTGCATAGGGGTTTATTCTCTTGAGCTAATCATAACCCCAAAGCTAATATTAAGGATTATATATATTTAAGTCTTTATGCATATAATTTTATAGACCTGTTGCTATAACACTGTTTCATGTCCGCGTACCATTGACCCCACACAGGGCTTGTTATCCGCCCCTATTAATTGCTACCCTTGCGATTAGTAGCATATCCTTTTGCCCTGTGGCGTCACGGTTAGGCGTGCCCTGAGCAGGAACTGAGCACCGCCTGAGCTTTCCTGAGTTGTCTTGAGCTCTTATTGGTAACAACTTACGACTCTACGTTTCTTTCACCTAATAATATTACATAGTCTTCTATGCACACGCCCTCCTTGACCGATAGCTCTGTAGATAAGTCGGTAAATCCCACCAATCATTAACTAAGGATTCATTACTTTACATGAGAAAATCAATTTTGGTTATCTTTCTGATGGTTGCATTAAGCCTAGCTGAAAGCACAGCCTACTATTGACGTCACTTGTTTCTATTTAGCTCTGTTTGGTGGAAACTCATAGAAGCCATGTAACTTCGGCTCTCGTGCCGTTAGCCGGCTCATCGGATGGTACGCACACGGTTCGCTAGACATGGGATGGCTGAGTGACCACACATCGCCCTGCAGGACCCTGTCGCGCGTTATCAACGATACCCTCCGCGGCTCTGCTCACCCGTGCTTACCCATGCGGTTTAACCTTGATCAAGCTAATACAACGTTTGTTACACAAAAAATGGCGTAGCCAGAGGCCACTTTTCATGTGTAGTTATGACCCTTAAATAGGCTCATATTTTCCTGTGACAACGTTTCTCGTAAACAGGCAGCTAGTGGCTGCGCGTGAATGCATGCCTATGCGTCGTTCGAACGGACCTATTTTCCTTTTATGGCAATCCCGACAAGTTGCTCGCGTGCAAGAGTTTATGCATGCTTAATTTACCGGGTTGGTCTACTCCGGCGATTTGCGCCATTCGCCTGGCACTCACTTCGGAGTGTTGGCAGATGGGTGTCGTGGCGGGCTGCATCATTGGTAATGATTTAGTCTTCGAGAGACGGGGTAAATAGGGATGCTATGGCGGGTGAGTGACAATATAGCCCGAACGCTTGCCGACTTGTGTGTCGACCTGCGGGCACGGGGAGCGCTATCCGCTTCTCGCTCGAACACACATCGAAGCAGGCGTCCCTGACAGTTATTGCATGGCTCGGTTTCCGTACACTTAAGCTTACTTCTTTGGCACGGAACACTCCTAAGATGCGGAGAGACATATTCAGCCTGCCGGGTTTGGGGCTGCCGCGGTTCAGGGTTAAGCGGAGAATGAAGAACCTACGCGTTCGGTGTTCTTTTGCATTTTCGTTTTCCGACCTCCATAATTGACGCCTGAGTTATTATGCATATTCTGGGTTCATTCAATAGGTGAAATTCAAGCAATCGCCGGCATGGCATGCAGACCCCCGCGCCCAGTAATGGCCGACTCGGCCATTGCTAAGTTCGTGTGCGCATGTCGGATCAAAGTAGATGCCCACCAAGCACTTACGCTGCGTGTCTCCATAACGCCAAGCTAATAATGATAGGTAATATATGACTGAAAATGTTGATGGATAATTACAGCTAAGACTAGCTAAAAAAACGCAGAATGGAAAGGTACTCATCTAATAAGGATTCAAGAACTCGGCTTCCAATAGTCCTCCCAATCCCAAAACATTCGTTCCGATGCGGCTTTCTCTATCAATCATATGGAATCATGCCAATGGCCTGTTTAGTCGCCCTGTTGATTGTTGGACGGCCGTACGGATGCAGAGTATTCCAGTCCGCCATTTGCTCTTGCTTTAAAACAAAATCGGTTGGATCATGCGACTGCAATCAAAGTCAGTACCGTGCAACAGCGCGGCGCGGTAAAGCTGAAACTAACAGTCATGTAGCCTCGATTGAAGGCTTCGACTTTGCGCTCTCTTTGTTCTTCCGATAAGAACTCGATGGGTTTGTAACAGGTATCTGTTCCACATTAGCCTTTACGCAGTCAAATTGAGCTTGCATCACACGTACAAATGGCCATACGCTTAGTCGTTCCAAGAGGAGCGGCACCATAATGGACGGTCCTGGAGTCCCAGAGAATGAAATCACCCGGATCCATGCTTGGCTTCACCCACTCGCACCCACGGTCTCTGAACCACTGCAGAGTCTCGTCTGTCCAGTCGAATAGATCTCGCTTGACCCATCCTCCTTCGGGCTAAGTTTGTTAGTACTGGTCGTGCATTCAGATTGGTGAAGAGCCTACTGGCTGGTGCTCCTTGAAGTACTGCTCGAACAGTCTGGCGGTACCCGTCATAACTGTGAGGCCACCATCTTCGGGGCCATTTGGAAGCTACAAATAATGCATTAGCAGCGGTTCAACAAAACTAGAGTCTGTGTGCAATAGCCTACCAGATTTAGTAGTCCTTGGATACAGTGCGGCCAAGGTCGATACGCGCTCTGGTCGGACTGGTCTCCATCAGTATGGGTGCCCTATGGTGACGTTGGTATCACTCACATGTGGCCAAGGGGCTTTGCCATGGTCGGCTTCATCTGGGGTTGGGAAGGCAAGTGTGCCTCCATCTATGAGCGTGAGTAATTGAGACTATTCCCAGAAGGATACCAAGGAACGTACCAAATGACACAGTCAATTTATCAGTACCCCATATATCGGCAAATATTTGCCGAACCTTGGGCTCTGATTTGCAGTCCCATACAAACTGGGCATGCGCAAAAGAAAAGCTAATCATCTTTAGGCTAACTCAGGCAGTCATGTCGTAAAATCTTACTGATCAAAAAGCCCTCCGTATCGATGCAGAGGGACATTTGTAGACTTCCAAGTTGATGGGTCATTGCGTTTGTATCCCATGCCCCAGCTTTCGAGCCAATCCTCGCCTTTGTCAGCGTATTTCAGAACCCTCTCCTTTGGAACGGCTTCTTTCACCAGAGCCCACTAATGCGAGTAGTCAGCAGTTGAATTGATACCCATGGTCTTTTAGCACGTACACCGTTTTTGTGGAGATCATGCAGCCACGGAGGGCTGTCAGGAGTGAGAGTAGCGAGCTTCGGGCTTGGTCTGTCAACGCCGAGGGGGCCACGCGGATCTTCCCAGTGGTCTTGGTCTAACCAAGTCACGACGGTGCGAATGTGTCCAGCCGGCCGCATATAAGGCATGACCTTGAGGGCTCTGGAGGTTACATTTCGAGAGATCTTATGGGACATCATCGTGCTGCATATGAAATGAGGGCACTCTCTACTGAGCGATGTTGTCACAAATACGAACAATACTGGACGGAGCCATGTATTATAAAGCCCAACCTCCGTGCCGCTTGCGGCGCGAATTTCCATTTCTGGCAACCGCCCATCGCAACCCCACAATGTCGGAAGCCAGATCGGGAGCTAACCCAGCTTGTCAGTTACCGCACAGGCAAAGCTGTCGGCAGCCAGATCTGATTGAACTCCGCTTTTGAAGAGGCGTAAAAGTGCGAGGCGTTACTATGCTGGTGCAGTTATCTTATTGGTGCATGCTTGAGATGCGCAGAATTATCGGTTGATAGTACGGTATTCATAAATATATGCGCTATATACCCCATTTCTCAATATGGGTGATGGTGTTTTTTGTGCCGTTCACGACGTCCTATACTAGACTCAGCTACTCAACAAGCTGCACCTCAGCGATGCTGAAAGAGTCTCGCAATCTCTTGTGCGACAGCCATGGTCTTCTCCTCGGTCAATCGCCGCCCAATAATCTGAATAGCAACAGGGCCGCCATGGTATGCTTCAGCGTCATCTACCCAGAGAAGTTAATAAGAGTTAAATTTCATTAGGGGTTTGGGGAGCAGGTTGTTGAGATTAGAGTAGCACCTTCGGAAGGTCCTGATGCCTCGTATTAGCTAGAATCGTACGATAGTGGAAGAAGGTGGCACAATGCCAAGGAATGTAGGCCTAAGGCAACTATATTCCAGGGAATTTCCCGGTCGCTGAAGGTCTATAAAGAAGGGTCACGATGCCCTTCAGAGGGTATTATTCAAGTCAGAACATCATCTATCAATATCACTGCTTGCACTCTTCAATATCGTCAAGTTCATCTATTCCATCTATTCCTGCTAGTTGCCACTGTTGCAAATTGCTTCCTATCACTTGTATGGGAAGGCACATAACGCAACAATATACGAGTCTATTTCTTAAAGTCAAGATACATCCACGATATGTCATCCATGCCTTCAAATAGATCGAATATATCGGCGCTTCCTATGGAGCTCTCCGTTTGCACCAGAGCGCTGAATTGCTCTGGCCCAAAATTTGCAGAATGCGAGGTCTGCTCTTCGTGAAGCTCTACTCCTTCGTTACCAACCACTTTCGTATTATTAATATACAGCACATCCAGGTTCGGCATCTGATTAATCTCGATGGATATTCTTTGTGCAATCCCGGCAATATGGTCGGCAGCAGCCCATGTATTCATCAAATGTCGCAATATATCGCAAGCTGAGTTGAAATCCCGGCGGGCGTCCTCCTGATGACTGCGTAGCCGACTGTATCTCAATTGCTGAAAAGAGACTGAGAGAGCCAATGAAGCAGCGTAGACAATGAACGGGAATGGATGCAATGCAGCTATTCGTCTTTCATCCGTCATATTCCTAATTATTTGAACAGCCGAAAGTTGCTGCCTCAGCCTTGACGGCGTGGAGTGAGGTAGCGTTTTAATACTTTTCAACCGATGAGCAAGAACTGCCGTGGAAAGATAAAACATACGCAGTGTTTCTTTGTAAATGTCAGTAGATATATTTAGCTTTAGTAGTGTCGTGTCAAGAGGTACCACCAACCTAAAGTCTCCATAGGAAGATTCCATCCGTGCATTTCGTCGACGATTTGTTCAAAGCCAGGGTAGTCATGCTCCCAGCCTGTATTAGATTCCGGATTTGTGGGTCGGTATAATCCGATGACGAGATTAAGAGTCTTGACAATTCGAAGCCACAAGTCGAATGCTGGCGAACCAGAAGAGCCTGGCTCAGGGAACTGTATTGACAGGTCCATGTCGGCTATGATGCATGGCCGCGAGTGTATTGCCGCGTTTAGTCTGTCTAGTCCCCTGTTAGAATTGATAGGAGAGGTTCAAATTTGTTTGCATTGTTGGGACCAGCTGTGTTACTTCGATGATGGATCCAGAATCCCCCGTCTGACGGCCTCGTCCAAATCCCCCTATAAATACCCCTATAATCTGA
>JASWJB010000593.1:0-13297 GCA_032433595.1 Conoideocrella luteorostrata
CTTGCCATCAATCACCTCCACAACCTCCTCTACCGTCAAAGACAAAAGCGGCAGCATTCTTTTATCCGATACTGAGTTCGAAACCCTCGTAGACGAGTCCGTCTCAGCTCTGGGCTACGGAGTACACATGTATGTATTGTACGGAGTACAGTGGTAGTCGTTGCCGTTCCCAGCTATGTTTGCACACTTCGACAGCACAGCACGGGTTTAATGATGGGAGCAGGTAAATCCAGCGGGAACTGCCGATGTCGAAAACACACCGCGACATGCTGTGTTTGGTATGCAAGACAGTTTTGGCCCATCCTGAAGAAGGAGGGGAGTGTGAGCGTGTCGGACATTTCTAGAGCCCATTGTTGAATGCAATTCGAATTAGGCATGGCTGCCGCGAGTCATTGCTCTGTCTACACCTCGACTACTCGGTACCTTGTATACAGATACCCGCCATCCCTACTAGCACAAGTAGTCAACTCCTAGTTCGTTAGCAGTTAGCATCTCTCGATCACATGGGAATGCATGGCGTCTGGAAATTGGGGACAGCGCCAATCCCGGTCTTGAAGTCACCGGGTGCGCTGGGCTGGGCGAATTGTCTAATAAGAAAAAAAAACGCTTGCACCAGCTACTACTCCGTAACTAGTAGCCGATACTACCGTGATAAGTATGTACGTCGACAAGCCATCCCATCCATAGCTTGCTTGGCTGACGATACGGAGCAGATTACGTAGCGGACGAGCTTTTGCTCCTCCCGATATATTCATGCCGCATAACTACCGAAGTGAGTGATGCGAGCACAACTGGGTCTTGACTGATCACATGGAGGGGGAGGAGGGCATCAATTACGGCAATCGATTCATTTGGCCTTGGGGGGAGGGGGAGGTTGGTTCCATATTGCACGGAGTACAGAAGTATGTAGGTTCAAATAGATGACCGCAAGGGCCGGGAACGCGATGACGAGCCTTGACCTTGGGCCTCGAACCGCTGCAGCGCAAAGAGTTCGCGAGTTCAACTCAAGATCCGTTGGTCGGCGCCGAGTTTCGGTCCAGTCTGGACCCAGTTTCGCAGTTTCAATTCAGGGCCAGAGAAAGGGGGGGGGGATGTGGGAACATCGAACTGGTGGGTTTTGTTTTTGCCGGTCGTCTTCTCTCCGCCGAGGAAACACTAGAAACTGAACACACGATAGACAAGGAGTCCTGAACTATGTTTCCGGATGGAGCTGTGCTGCGGCTGAATAGTCTGGGGCACTTGAGTTTCATACCGGGCAACACGCAGAGCAGATTGGTTTTCCTTGAGGAGAAAGGGCGGGGAGGGGGGGGCGTGCTCACTGTCCAAGACATCTCTGTCTTGGGATTATCCAAGGGGATTTTTTTTTGTCTTTTAAGCTATTGAAAGTCTAGAACTGAATGGAGAAAAGGCATTCAAGAGAGTCAGAACCAACGCCTCGCCTCGCCTTTGTTCTCCCACATAGCTGATTGGGGTAATTATCCCGGTGCCACAAAACGGAGCCGCAAAGACCGGAGAGTTTCTTTTTGTCGTAGGCGTTTGTTTGATGACGCAGGACAAGTTGCGTGAGCTATTTTCATGTTGGTTTGTTTCCTTTGGTTCACTGCCGTGTTTTGGAGTCGTTGCGTGCATCACGGCAGATATGTCAGCGCCCCCGTGCAGGACTGGGCCGAAACCTGCAAAGCCTGCAAACCGGCCATGAGTTAACGAAGCTAAGGGGAGAGAGAGGGGAATGGAGACAGAAAGAAAACAGGTTTGTCGTGATCCGGGAGTTGCCTTTCGTTGTCGTACCCTGCACGCCCTCTTTACATATCATATACGCCGTGCTTAGTTGCTCGATGGACTTGACTAACACGATTATGCAGCAACTCCCTCCCATTGTCACCAAAAGTGCCTGGCGTGTTTGGCTGCGACGTGGGCTGGATGACATGACATGAGGCCGGTAGCTGAACAGCCGTCAGTTGCTGCCCGTGACATACGGTGCAAAATGAAGCGTATTGAGTATCGGCTTGTGCTGGCATATCTGTATGTCCTGCATGCTCCGCACTGAGCGTGAGCATCGACTTGTTTTGTGAACCAGGTCTGTCATTGCTGTCACGGAACAGCACAACACCCAAGTGCTGTATTCATTCTGAGTGGCTAGCCGTGGAGCTTGCTGTTCAGATGAATGGTATGGGAACTGCATGCAAGTTCCGGCGTGGCTCTTGCTTGCTTAAAGCTTGCACCAATGCTTGATATTGTGTCGGCGAGGGTCAAATATCTATTTTATACGATGGAAAAGAGCAGTGTTCTACTCTATATACATTGTATATGATTCGTGGCGGCAAGTTAAACACAGTTCGAGCACCTGATCAATCAATTCATGCCATGAGACTTCCTGAAGCTTTTTACTCATATGGGAGCTCTGGTTGCATGGAACGCAGACCATCAGATTACATCTGTTTTACTCAAATGGGAAAACAAGCCCTCCATCACGTCTATTGCCCTTTGCCGTGTCAAGTCTTCAACCCCGGCAAGTTGGTCCATGGAGGGGGATGCTGAGGCCGAGCAAAATTCCCAGAGCAGCATGTTTTCTGCCTGCATTCTGCTCCTCTTCTCCTTCCTTGACCTCGAAGGGGAAACTATGTCCACTGGCTTCACTGTCTTGCAACACACACAATGATGCTGATGCTGGATGAAAAGCACTCCATACCCATGACATGACGACTGGTCACATGCTGAACGATGATTTGCGGCTTGCTTGCATGTCACCGCCCGCTGCTATTTTCATCGCCTTTCACATCCTACCTACCTTCTACAGCCTGGTCACGCACCTCCCGGGTCGGTAAGGAGCTTGAGTTGCACGGCATCCTTGATCTGCACTGGGTAGGTACGGGACGCGGCCGGAAGAGCTGCCTCCGCGGGGAGCAAAAGGGCACAGCAGCATCCATCGTCACGGCTACTCTTCCTCTCTTCTGCATCGGCCCCATGCACGCACGCCTTTTAGCCGCGGCAAACTGGGAGTTATCTCGGCACGATGCTTGCCCGCGGGAGGGAGTGGGGGTTGAGACCTCAACGGATTGCAACAGAGACGGTACCAGTGATAGATCGCTGGGCTCGTCTTGCTATATGTTGTCAGAGGTGACGCAGAAGCTGCCGGCCCGTTCGCTGTGTTGCATTGGCAGCGATGGGCAACATGCACGGCTTTCGCTGAGTCTTCTTTCCTGCTTCCAAAATAACCGACCGAGACGAGGGCATTGGTTTTCCCCGGTTCCCTTGCGTCTTGGCGCCGAGATGCGGGCAGATGACACCAGCCGGCACGGTGTAGCCTCCCTTGAAATTTACGAAACACCACATCCAGCTTTGAGTGCGAAACGTCACTGCAAACCGACGTATTGGCTGGTCTCATGGCGTGAGTCTCACCGCCAGATCATGTAAGTATGCCGCAGATAAAACTGTATCACACTTCTCTCAGGATGGAACCGGCTTGAAAATGCTGGTCGACCAGACGGCATATTCCCGTTCATCATGCCCTATTTGTCATGCTCACGACGTCAGCGGTGGTATCTGAAAACGTTTATATATGGGGTCTTGGTATTGCATGCACCGAAATATGACTATGGAAACCAAACCATACTCACAAGCTTCAAAGAGGGCCAAAATAGGCGATTTGAAGCGACTTCGCAACCAATAGGGCCACGCGGAGCATACAAGCGGTCTAGACTGGGCTGCGAATATCTTGAGACGATTTGCGCCAGAACCGAACCCATCGGCGCAATTCAAATGCAAGGTACGGCTGCAATATCATGACGTATTGCGACGCTGACACCATGAAAATTTCTCTGCGGTGCCTCAGCATGCGAACCCTGCAGGATTTGGGATCCTCTGAAGATTCGGTCTGCGGGACGGTCAAGCAATACGAAGTGGCACGGGTTCAGGGTTTACGGGACGACTTTTACTGCTCGCCTTTGCGACATCCTCCTCTCTTCTCTGGTCTGATCGGGCCTGACTGATCCTTTCTGGCCGGTAAGTGTGACTGTGTCTATGGCTGATTCCACTCGTGGATGAGTCGGTGAACTGACATGCAACTAGTCATTTCCGCGGTTTCCACTCCTGAGATCCAACACTGATTCGGGCAGGTCGTGAAGATGGCGGTGCGGTGAGTGGCTTCATTCCATTTTCTGGATTTTGCCGCGCCGGACGATTCATCAGTCAGTTACATCGGGGACTGTTTCAGGACAATCCTGTCGCGGCTCCCTCATACGGGGGACAAATTACTTGGCCCTTCACACTAACCAAACCTCGGTGCAAATGGTCACGTAATTTGTCCCCCGCATGGTCCCTCCCCTCTATCTCAGCGGGATTGCGTATCCGCCCAGAATTCCGGATATAAACCCAGGTCCGGGAACCGGCCTCTTTCGTGATGCATGATGAGAAACGTCCCCATTTGTGACGGGGCTCGTAATTGCGGCAGCGAACCGGGGAGCGGGCCATGCAGCTTCAAGGGCGAGAGTGAATGATCTGCAGCATGTTCCTACCCGGTGGCCAAACGCTCCGTCAGCTCAACTACATGGGCTGAGCATTGTGTATGATATGATAACTACTCTCTCGAGCAGAGCAGGAAGGAAGCCCTACTGGAGGAGAGTCCTTCTCGCCACGGCGTCTCGAGACGACGGGACCGAGCATGCGGGAGAGCTTGTTGAACACAACTCGATGGACGATGCGGTACCTAACTAACTAGCGCTCTAATTAGTCTATGATGGCATTTTGCAAGACATGCAATCAATTAACGGGCAACAATAGGCAAAAAGTGGTACGCTAAGCCGGCACCAATACGAGCGGGCAGACGGGTTCATGACCACAACTACTGGTACCTACCCAGTTATCCTGGTATGAATACGGAGCAGCAGCACAGCCCAGAATGGGTGTGTGTGTTTGAATTTTTTTAATTTTTTTTGGTTTCTTTTCGTTTCTTTTCTTTTTTTTTGTTGCAGTTGGCAGCTTGCATCGTGAAAGAGACATGGTGGGGGGGGGGGCCTCGATTTTGGGTCGTGGTGGGACGAATGCGCAGCGGAAGAGGCTCCGAGGCTCCTCAAGAACCATTGAATGGCCAAACTTGGGTGCTGGAGACGATGCGTGCAACACCCGCGCGCTCCGTACTGGGTATCGTCTGTATCCATCACCGCGTCACGCCCTGCTTCCCCGAGCGACTGCCTCCTTCCCGCCTTCCTGATATGGCTTCGGTCCAGCTGACTAACTACTAGTACATGCTGTGCTGTCTACAATGGTACGGAGTATAGTATAGCCAGTATAGCTGGTATAGTTACGGAGTACCCCGTAGCATACTGGCAGTAACTATGGTATAGGAGCAAGCAGGGAGAGAGAGGGAGTCAAAATGAGATGTGATAGTACCAGGCAGGAAGGAAGGAAAAGCAACACTGTTGCGCTGCTCATCCGGTCCTTGCCTCTCGCGCTCGCTCTCGCCCCGCATGAGAAGGACTCAGCTCGCAGTCGTCTCGTGGCGACAGCGCATGAGGCGGTTAAGATTGTTCAATAAAATAAGAAATTCGAACTAATAAAATACATGTTGAACGTGAACTGCCACCCCTCCCTCCATCCCCACTACTGATCCCCAAGACTGTACGGTGTACGGCGTATGTACGGAGTAGTATGCATGCAGTATGCAGTAAACTACCTGGCAAAAAGAAAACAAAACAAAAGCGAGCCAGGCCAGGCCAGGCCAGGCCGCGGGCGTGTGATGCAGCGACTACAGTTGGATGTTTGTATGCACTCCGACGCAGTGCTGCATACTCCATGCGGAGTACTGCGTTAGTTAACTAGCACACTGAACTATCGTATGTATGTGTACACTCCGTACATATATGTGCGTGCCCCCAAAAGAAAGAAGAAAAAGCAAGCAGCAAAAGGAAGGCTTCATGAGTGCCCCTCCCCGCCTCCCCTCCAGCTGAAGCTAAAGCGAGCACGTGAGAACTGGCGGGATGGGTTGAGAAAGCGCCTCTTTATGAACTACACGGAGT
Organism: Conoideocrella luteorostrata; assembly: GCA_032433595.1. Lineage (NCBI taxonomy): Eukaryota > Fungi > Ascomycota > Sordariomycetes > Hypocreales > Clavicipitaceae > Conoideocrella > Conoideocrella luteorostrata. Next base: position 6,015 of record JASWJB010000593.1, read on the forward strand.
ACCGGTGATGGTGATGGTGATGGAGATGGAGCCGGTGGTTATCATCGTCGCCGCGCAGAGTTTTCCGTGTCAGTGTCAACTACGGCAGTACGGAGTACGGAGTAACTACTCCATCGGTTCCTGCGCAGGTGCTGTTCCTGCTGTATGTACGGAGGGAGAGTGGGGTATAACTAGCTGCCTCTTGCAAGCGGCGCTTTGGTGGGCGACCCGAGTGATCTAGTATGTACTCCGTAGTTACAGAGTAACTGCGGAGTACTTCTCTGTTGAATACTAGTAGTGTGTACTCCGGAGCACCTCTCCGTTCTCCTAGTCCATCAGTCCATCAATCCATTCATCATCAGGCCTGTCTTGCATCTGCACATCTCAACACGTCAGCCGATGCAATGCAATCAATATGCCATGCCATGCAAGATATTGGCGCCGCTGCCCGCCGGGCTCATGTACGACCTCCCTCGTCTTGTCATATTCTCAGAACGGAGCAAAACCCCCCCCCCCCCTCCCCCCACATTCGCCCGACTAACACGTCCTTTCTGTCCCTTGCTTTTCCTACTAACTAACTAGTAGTACTCCGTAACGTAGGGTTAGTTGGTTTAGTTAGTTAGTCAGTCAGTCAGTTCCTTCACGTCCTTCTATTTCTGCTATCTGGCTCCTCCGATCGCTGGCCAGCCTTTTCTTTTTGTCTCAGTCTGTCTTTGCTCCATTATTTCCATCACATTGCTGGCGGGAGGTGTGTTTCATGGGCGAGCAGATCCAGACCGTCCTGGTTGGACTCGGAACAGAGCAATACCGGTGGTGGCATGTCTACAATGTCAATATAGCTGCGGCAGGCTATCTTATACTGCGTGTGCTGCATATAAGTGACACAATACAACACAACACAACACAATGCTATGCAATACAATACAATATGCCACGAAACGTACACCACCAGCAAGTCCATCACGAACTACTTCTACGCCAGATTGGTTTATCTTATTCTCCCCTCCCCCCCCTTCTTTGGCCGTGCTTCAGGCTGACATTCCGCCGTGTGGTCATCGTACGAAACCAGACACGCCGCATATCGGCTTCCATCCGGATACCTATCTACCTACCTACCTAGCCAGCCTGCGCATGGTAGTGATCCCGGGGTTCTATCCCCTCCTGCCATCTCATAACCGCCAATCCTCCACCACTGCAGCCAACGAATCGATATGACATGACATGGTTTCACGCCAAGCCATGGATCCAGCTTTCGCTCGCTCGTCCTTAGTTCATGCTTCTCGCAGCGCCATCCATCCCACCAGCCCGCATGAGTAGCTAGTAGGGCTGCATGATACGTCAACAACTGTGGCCCCTCCTTCCCCCCCGGTTTGGTCACTTTTTACCGTTTTATGATGACCCAATTTATATTCCTGTGGTGCAGCCATGGAAACGTTTTTGTTTATTCTGTGCACTCGGCTTGGTGTTTTGTAACTTTATATATACCTCCAGGGAGAGGAAGGGAGGGGAGGGGGTGTGTGTTTGAAGTCCCCCCATGCCAAACGAACCCGCCATCATGCAAACACTGTGCTGTTGCCCAGGGCCCTGATCATAATGCATCGTCTTCTGCACTTAGGCGTGCGGTGCGGTATGGATTTAGGCTGCTAAAAAGAAGACTTTGGATGTTGTACCTCGCCCAAAGGCCGTTGTACCTGCCTCTCGTCTCGAGAATACTAGTAGGCCCCTAGATACACACCACCCCGTTCTTCAGTCCTCCGGTCCTCCTGTCCTGTCGCTACTGGCATCGTGGGCTCTTCTCTGTCATATATCACTCAGACACTTTATCAGGATGTCATTTTTTATTTTTATTTTTATTTTTTATTTTTTATTTTCTTGCCCTTCCGCCCCTCGCGTGTGGAAACGGAACCACTCCTCGCCTTGTCTGCCGATTGTCGTACCAGACCGCCATGCTGGAGGAACCATGGGACGAATGCCGCGGTTGACAAAAACAGGTTTTTTGAAAGATAGTCAAGGACATGGTCAGTCTGTCGTGATCAACTTGTAACTGATAGCCACAGCTAGCTGTGTACAATTTGAGTGAGTCACCCTTGTTTCTATAATGTAGGAAGCAGGTTGGGTTGGGTGGGCGAGTGTGCGCGTGGGGAGCTGAGATGGAGAGCGTGTGTGTGCTCAAGTCTCGCAAAATTGTTCATGCATACCCGGTATGCATCAATCACAGCAATTCCCACGGTTTTTTAAAACAGTTTCATCAATATATCTATAGAGAAGAAGAAAATGCGCATGAAATGCCGGTAGTCATTTCGCGGCACATTTTCAAAACCCTTCCGTCCGTTTGATCTCCCCTCCTGTTCAAGCAATGACAAAAACTGCCGCCGCCGGTAATTACGACTTGGTACAACAATATGCCATGCCTACTCAAAATCATGTACAATAGCTATACCTAGATAAACAGAAACAATTCGACTTTGGATGCTCTACTCGGCAATTATATCTAATCACCAGCCCCCGTACCAGTGCGTGGTTAGGCATGAGTCGAATCATACTTTCGGCAGGTGAATGGATGTAGGGTAGCTGAGTTGTCAACTGGAACGCCTTACTCGTTGGAGTCTTGCAAGCATACACATATATGGCCACAAATATTACTTATAACTGTTATGACGAGCCCCGTCTGTATTGATTATTCTACATCACCGCATTTAACAGTGATCAGCGATCAGCTGTGTGCTTAGTGCTCTTTATGCGTCATGCCGTCGTCCCATGGATTGATTGGTTGAACAGATCTAATAATGACTGATGCATATCCTGAAGAAATTACTCCCTTGATGCAACAATAGTGCTGTCTGTCCCATATTTCGTTCGATTTCCCCGCCTCTTTGTCAAGAACCTTCTAGTCAGCATACTTATTGCGTTTCATCGCCGAGTTTAAATTACACCTCGGCGGCAGGCGAGCCGTTTGATATTTGTGCAATCGGCTCGCCACTTGTCAGACCTTTTCGAATCGCCAGAACGCTATCGACGATGACAGCGTCAATGCCTTCCTTCACTTGTCTCTGCAATGGCTAGTCAGTTACCGTTATGAGGCCGTATTGCTGTACAGACTTGGGGCATACCTGAACCATAATTGGATCGTTATTCAACGTGCCGTAGCTGACACATACTAATCCGATTTCCTTGACCACCTTGACCAGCCGAGGACTGTTGATAAGGGGTTCCGCAGCGGACACAATACCCAGCAAATTCCATCGACTGGCAAATCGAATTGCTTCTTGTAACGACGAGGCACGAATGTCGCCAACAGGACTGCATCCAGCATCTGTTAAGAACAGGATAGGGATGGACGGCTGCTTGAAGCTGAGACACAAGCATATATCCGGGTTGAAGGAGCTGAAAATTATGTGGCGATTCCCAGCTAAATCATATACCTTGGACAAAACGGTATCGCAAAAAGAGTTTAGTTCCACTGCATATGTGTCCATCTCGTGTTCTTCGCTCTCGTGAAGCATGGGGTATTTCAGCTCCATGTTGAATCCAATCTCCTCTGGCAGCTTGCGGAAGAGGTCCTCAAGAGTGGCAAAGGGAGCCTGGATGAAGTTTCCACGAGAATTGGCCTTGTATCCCTTCTCCTTGAAATCCCTCGTGTGTCTCATCCGGTCTTCCATCTCGGCGTGACCAGAGCCCGCATATCCCATGGACAGAGACCGCTTCGGCGGCGCAAAACTGTTGCTGCGAGGTCGAATCGGAAGGTCATCGAGGCTATCTCCAGTTTTGCCGTTCTTTTGCCCTCGATCTCTGGCCTTGTCCGGATTGATGTGGAGGAATTGCTCCAACGTCAGTGTGTGGACAGGCGCGTCGATACCTGTTTCACTGACCAAAAAGTCGTGGTAGATAACGGGCACATGGTCCTTTGTCAGCTGGACATCGAACTCGACGTATTGGGCGCCAAGGTTCGCCGCGGCAATGAAGGAGGGCAGAGTATTCTCACCAAGTTGCAACGACTTGTTGGATGTGAGATTCTTGCCCAAACCTCTGTGGCCAATGAGCATAGTCGATGACAGCTTTCTCCAATACGTCTGTCGCGATGTGATCTCCATGTTGGGATGGTAAAATGGGGTTATAACGAGGAAATTGAAGTTGACGGTACCAATGACTTCGAGATTGCTGGACATGATGGGAACGCAGACATCTCCCTGGAGGTTCATGCGCCGAGATCCGATGGTTGGCTTGACAGTCGAGAGTAGCGCAACGGCGCGACCAATTTTGTTCTTTTCACTCCCGGAGTAGGTCGGAATAATGTCAAACATCAGTTTGACCTTGGCGGCGTCCGTGGTCTTGAACAAGATCGGCTCAGTGGAAATGCCCTCGTGAACGGGAAGGTCAATAGTCGTGGGATCGCCCTGAGCTCCCGTGGCACTCACGGCAACTGAAAGAGCTGTATCAAGCTGCGTGCTGTGCGCTTCGTTGAAAGGAACGCTGTCGAGATGCACGGCATCTGTGGGCTTGCGAATGTCCATACTGCCCAGACTTACCAGCACCAAACTCTGGTTGGTGAGATATCGATGGCCAAACGTCTTGACTGGTTCAGCTGGGCGAGTAGTATTGCCATTCGCTACATTGGACCGCCTCCCATCAATGGATGAGTTTTCTGATGGGTTGGGTTGTGGCAAACCTTCGGCGATTCTTGCGGCAGCCTCCTCCTCGTCCGTGTGCGTAGCAAGGAAGCGTGCAATATCCATATGACCACGAAGTGTGGCATGCTCCTTTGCAGTCCAACCGGAAGCGTCTGGCTTCGAAACATCGGCACCAGATTCAACAAGGAGCTCGACTACAGAGAGTGATCCATCGACGGCAGCAACATGGAGGGGAGTCCAGGAGTATGAATTCTCCGCAATCTCGATGTCGGCTTTTTGAGAATCACTCCCGCGAAGAATGATCCGAGCACAGCCCTCATGGCCAAGAGTAGCTGCAATATGCAAAGCGGTTTCGCCCGTCTTGTCAGTCCAGTTTATGTTGACGCCCGCCTGGACGAGCATCTCAACAATCGGTTCATAGTTGGATTTTGTGGCCAAGGCAAGCGACGCGCCGGACTTGGGAATAGTCTTTCGGATCTGAGCCTTGGCTTCGCTGCTTCCCTGCCAGTTTTCACCTTGCAGCAGAGCCTGTGTGGTCAGAGGATGGCCGCCAATGACGCTCAGGTGGAGGGGTGCATAGCCGTCGTTGTCGTGCCACTCAGGAGCATCAATGCCATCCTTGGCGTCAAATTGGTTCCAATCTTGCATATACTTCATAATGATTTCACAAACAATGACGAAACCAAATTGCGCCGCGTAGTGCAGTGGCAGGCGGCCAAAGGAATCGCGGCTCTTGAGCGCAACGCGCTGCTCCTCGGAGAGTTGATCAAGCAGGTAAACGAGAAGCTGCACCGCCTCATCATCCCTACCAAGAAGATGAGATTCCTTGGTATTGATTGCCTTTACGGGGACGGAGGATGACACAGCAGGTTGGAGGTGGCGATTGGTAAACTGCGTTCCAGCAGGTAGTGGATAAACATGAGGGTCCTCATCCTGCGCCGCTGGTTTCGTTCGGCCGATATGAATCACCAGCCGATGAATGCAGTTTCGGCCATTTATATCATCTGGCTCATCCAGATCCCTGACTTGCATCAAGAGGAAAGCGATACATTCTCTTGACCGTCCCGAGATGGAGCGCTGCAGAAGATTGAGGACTAATGATAGTGACGAGGCCTCCGAGGTGATGTTGGCGTCTGTAAGTCCCCATTTCAGCGATGAAATGTCGTCGTTCCGAACAGCCTGGTCCAGAATGTCCAATTGCGCTTGCGGCAAGTTGAGCATAGCCTTTGCCGAGGCGCGACCCAGCGAACGAGTGGAACGATCCGACGTGGAGTCGTCCAACTGTTGGGCGTCGCTGAGAACAGAAAGCCAACGATTGATTTCAGAAAGCAACCTGGTGATATTTCCGTCCTTTGCAAACTGCTTCGGGTCAACCTTGGTCGAGATGTATCGGTGTTGATAAGAGATCTCAGGAACTTTCTTGTCAAGTTTCTTAGTAATCTTGACGAACCCTCTGCGATTAATCTCACCGAACCATTGCAGATTTCTCAGTTGGGTTCGTAACTCAAGCAAGGCACCCATTACCTCTTCCACCTCATCCTGGTCAAGAGTGGCAACGACGTCGGGAACGCGGCCATAACGGTTGTGAAGGTTGTTCAACCTCCGGCAGGCCTCTGCAAACTTCTTGTTGTAGAAAGAGTCGACATCTTCCAGGTTGCGGTCGAGAGCGAAGAAGAGTTCTGCAGGGTCATGAGTTAGGGCACGGGGGATTTGTGGCCCCGAAAGCGTTCTTCTCGTTTACAGATTTGGTCATACAAGGCAAAGACGCCCACCTGCTGGATCTACTGTGTCTCCATTCCTTGCTTTCTCGGATAGAGCCTTGACTAGTTTCTTAAGACCCTTGTAGTTGATATACGAAGCTGCCCACTCGGGGACCTGATTCCGCGGCAGACTTTACACGTCGGAAAAGAAGAACCTCCAGTCTCAGTGACTCTGCCCCTCGAAGTGGGTGCAAGTGAAAGGGTTCCGAGGGTAAACTCACTTCCGTCCAAACTTCATAACGCCAGATCAATATCTGGTATTCCTTCTTCCTATTTTAATTTGATTGCGCAAGTGACCTGGGACTTGAAGCGTGCGCCAGAGATGACAATCAGTTCGCAAACAAGCAGATTGGTCGTTCCTCGCGATCGTTGTCCTGATGGCTGCCTCCCGAAGTAATTATTGACCCAGGGGAGAGAGTATGGCATGCGAGATCAGGACAGCTAAAAGAACAGAACAAAAGCAAGATGAGAGAAAGGAAATGGAAGCTTTATAGGAACTGGGTCAGAACCGAACTTTGACACTACCTGTGGAAAGAAATGCACGATTCCCGAGAGCCGACCGACCTTTGTGGAGAGATGGACCCCGAAAAAGGTCGCGTGATCGTTTCCTGTGTCAAGTTTTCCCTGGGCTATCCCGTGTTAGCTCTTTCAGGAGCGGGAGTTCCATCGACGGCATCGTGAGACGGTGCAGATCACAGTGCCAAGCACTCTCTACCGCCATTTACTTACCAGCTTAAGGCGGTTTCTCGGGAGTGGCTGGCTGTGTGACCTTGGTAAGATTGGCGGCAGAAGACAAAGGCAGCAGAAAGCAAACTGCTTCGACAAGGATAGGCGACGGGGAGAGATTAGAAAAGGTCCATTGAGACTTGCGTGCCTCGTGGGTCTTTCTAAAGGGTTTTTTTTTTTTGTTTTTTTT
>JASWJB010000594.1:0-13244 GCA_032433595.1 Conoideocrella luteorostrata
TGCGCAGTCCGGGTGCAACGATATGGGTTCAGCTTTGATTGCAGCTTGCAATCCAAGCTGGGGGGGGGGGGGGGGGTGTATCACAGGAAATATGAGCCTTGTCAAGAATAGCTGCTGACGAAGCTGCTGACGAAGGTGGCAAAAGGTGGTAAATGCTGACAATTAGCTGATTTCAAAGCTGCTTATCAATTCGATGATTACGAATGCATAGATAGAATTCATCTATAAGAAGAGGTCTAATTCCTCGTCAATTAGATAGAATACAAGGACAGTTCCACTGCTTAGATCTTCCATAGCTGCTCACTTCGTGACAAGCCTATTTAAGGGTCATAACTACACATTAAAAATGGCCTCTAGCTACGCCATTTTTTGTGTGACATCTTTTATACGACGCGCTCGGGGTCATTCCTGTCCTTCTTCTTCTTGTCTTATAGATGGCGATGAATGAATTCAATACTTTGTTTTACCTATTGCTTCATGCAAGATCCTTTTGACGTCAAAATTAGAAGCTCCTGTGCTTCCTACATGTGGGCAGGGAGGAAAGCAGGCATAAAAGGAAGCATTTGGGCGGGTATTGGAAGGGCTATCAATCCATCAATCATTATCGTCAATATTCATCAATTTACATACTTATTATTCTCCCTTCTAATTCACTTCCATACTTTCGCTTCCGACAGGAGTCGTAGGGCTAGCAATGCACCTAAGGCCATCGGGAGAAAGTATTATGTAGCTATCAAGCTCTACACTGCGGGGTAGTAGCGAGCATGCAGAGAGGAGAGGGACCAAATCTAGTGTAAAGGTCAGAGATTAAGATCGTCAATAGCTGTTAGATAACAAGAAGGTGTGCTTGTTACCCCAATAGACGAAGAAGATCCGTCAATGCAAGCGACTGCCTGCACTGCACCTTACAATAGCAAAGTGCTACCAAGCTATGTCAAGACTTGGGTCCTGATATAGCAGAGTGAAGGGCAAGACTTCTCGTATATTCGTTGCTCAATAGCATCGAGGGAGCACTTGATTATTGACGGTCTTAATGTCTGACCTTGTCTCTGAATTTAGTCTCTCTCGTCCCTTTATGCTCGCTACTACCCCGCAGCGGAGAGCTTGATAGCTGCATAATACTCTGTCCCGATAACCTTAGGTGCATTGCTAGCCCTACGAATCCACGCAGGTCATCGACAGTAGTGGTCCCTGACAAGCTAAACCCAAGTAACAAACATATAAGAAGTCTTGCCCCTCACTCTTAGAATCAGCTTCGGAGGTTCTGTAGCGCATGGAATCGAGCCCATATGCCTGACAAGCAGCGGATTCCCGATGAAGTTAGCTTGTCTATGGCACCAGTAGGTGCTCTGAATATACAAGAAATAAAGCAATACACTGATTTTTAGTGCAGCATATTGAAGGCAAACTCGCAGATCAAATAGGAGTACTACACGGAAAGAAGGCCCAAATTACGAGGAAATATTTCACACTTGATAACTATATAGCGCTAAAACTTTTCCAGTGGGAAGAAGACTGGCACGATTATATGCACCAGGGCAGTCGAGTTGATAATACGAACATGGTCAATGTGCACTGCTACACATCTGTAAGACTAAGCGAAGTTTGCTATGCGAAATACAGAGTGGATTTTACTTTCCCACTATCAGGCTCCTATCCTCGCTAACCTCTAAGATTAAAGGATCTAGAATTTATAATCGGTTATTACAACGGAGAACCAGATATAAAGTTAAAATTCATAAGAGTTTTGCAGGGTTAAGGTGAATGTCGACCAGTACATGGTTTCTGATTCTGCAAGCCAAGAGATCATGCAGGAGCTAATCCTGTCATAGACCTGAGCACCCGTTTCCAGAAAGACTGAATGTTCCAGACGGAGTGTACCCACCTCTTATGGCTCAACCAATTGTGCATTGGTTGGCGAATATCATTTCGTCCGAGGCACTCGCAGATTACTCTACGCTCGACGAAATCCTCGACGCCAAACCCCCAGAGAACAGAAACTACCGCCTCTTATAGTGAGCAGATGCAATGCTGGATTAGCCTGAGTTTCCAGAGTGGCGTCCAGATGGTAGGCAATCGAAGGCAAAACGCCCTACCGCATGGGGCACCCAAGCTTCTGCTTAGGCTCTACGCGTTGGACTCACAGATGGACTGGGCTTTCACTCCATGCGTCGCAAAGCGCTTATTAACTGTAACGGTACGATTTGACTTGCTATTCAGTTGAACCCTTTCGCTAACTTGGATTCTTATTAGACCCCGGCATTTCTCTTGGTTTAATACTGAAATTTGCTTCACAGAATAATACAAACGTTCTTGTGAACAGTTATCTTGGAACTGTATCCTCTGTCGATGGTGTGGCCATGTATCAAGGCTTGTCACCGCGACAAGACCTGGCCGAAGATTTCCTATCAGCAACAATGAAATGGAACCCAGATCTAAAATTTCGCCCACCCCCCGAAAGAATCCAGGAAATCAAGAATAGTCACACATACCTTTCTATCACAGGGGAAATTAATCTCTTAACCAGTGAAATTGCCGATGCAGAACCTGGAGAGGGTGCTCGGACTCGCCACATCAGAGTTCGCAAATGTAATCCAGTTTTAGAGTCAAAGTAAACGGAATAGGCGTGTCCGAGATTTCAGAGACAATTAAGTACAAAATGGCTCATGATAACCAATTCATCGTAGACCGCTTACTTGGAAGATGGAACTACAGAAAAATTACCTGGTATTACTTACGATGGAAAGGTGGAAGCTATGGATTTGTTCAGAAGAAAGATACTAACGAGCAGGATCTAAACGATTTCGAAGAAAGAAAATTTAAAGGCTTCCACGAGGGCGCTTCTATAAAGTGTGTAAAGGTGAAGAATAAAATGATAAGTTATATGACAACATTTCCAGACTGTACGGATAGGTGGATGCTGCCAGAGCAGGCGCTCCATCCAGACTTAGTCGCACACCATAAACCAGCCACGAAAGCGAGAGGGAAACCCAAAAGGGGCAGGAAAATTCGCTGAGTAGTTCGTCATACACATAAAGTATTAGTACGGTATAATATACAGATCTCATTTTCCCTGCTGTACACGACTCGTGGATACTCTCAGCGAGACCGTTATCTGGTGGAGTTAGACATCTGCCTTGAATCAGTGCATGTGAATCCCAGACCATCTGCCGAGCGGTGCCGGCCGTACAGGGCTGTCCAAGTTCAGTGTTCTCAAGTTATTAATACATAAACAAGCAGAAAGATGACAAAGGGCATGTGCAGCCATTTTCTGCTCAGAACTGATGCAAGAATTAGGCATGTGGACGCAGACCCTCTTGCCTCAGGGGGACAGCTAGGCGGCCCATGGACTAAGCTTAGACCACCTTATATTACTGCAAGAGTAATTGCTACAGCGACAATAGGCTCCTACCCAACACAGTGACTTTCTTCTCTGGCCCTCTAGCGAGTTCACCGCGCTTCTGCCGGTCTGGCTGAGCTGTGCCGGCGTCTGCACATATTGAGTAGCGCAAAATGCAATTTGATTGTTTTTGAAAGAAATAATATGGCCAATCAGCATATGACTAGCTGCCTATTTATTGAGAAGCATACACTGCAGACATCCGTTGGAAGTAGAGGGCAGCATCATTATCATCGATCTTCGAAAGCTGTTGAAAACCCTCCTCTTGACTCTCGAGCGCTTCTCGATACAGGTCCTCAACCTCTTTAAATTTGCCTTGCTCTCCATAAACTGCCCCAAGCTTCAGTATTGCGGCCATTGTTGTTATAGACCCGCCAGACGGAACCGATCACTTCCAACGGAGAATTTTGCTTGCAATACAAGACTTCCTGTGTTGTCCCATCCACCATATTTCATACAGTTGACAGTCTCCTCCTTGCGACAACGTATGCTCCAGGAGAACGACGAGGCCAGACACTATCGTGCCATAAGCCATTGTCCACCTTCGCTGTATCCCAAGTTAAGACCCAAGGATTTGGATCGGGTCTATATCTGGCGAGAATTTCATGATAAGCGTAAGGCCAGTTCGAGTGCCGATGACGATCGTTGTTCCCATCACAGCAGTTGCGGATGGCCGGTACCCATCAGGCAGCCAAAGGATTTTGCGTCCATCTTTAACAACCCACGTACCGCAGCGAGATATTCCATATCCAGAATAGTTCACTTGCGAGATACTTTCAGTCAGTTCCCTGGTTATGCTCAGAGAGGAGTTTAGTTTCAGAACTCCCACATCAGTAGAAAGGAGAAGATAGTCGGCGGGATTAAATGCAAGATGCGCTGATGCTATTCCAATCTGAAGCGTTTGGATGCACGCGCCCGTGGCCGCATCCCATACTTTAACCGTCTTATCTTCAGAGCCGGATGCTAGCCGTTGGCCGTCCGGCGAGAACATAACCGACGTCACCGGGCCATTATGGCCCTCGAGCGTCTGGATACACGCGCCCGTGGCCGTATCCCATACTTTAACCGTCTTATCATTAGAGCCGGATGCTAGCCGTTGGCCGTCCGGCGAGAACACAACCAACGTCACCCAGTTACTATGGCCCTCGAGCGTCTGGATACACGCGCCCGTGGCCGCATCCCATACTTTAACCGTCTTATCATGAGAGCCAGATGCTAGCCGTTGGCCGTCCGGCGAGAACATAACCGACGTCACCGGGCCATTATGGCCCTCGAGCGTCTGGATACACGCGCCCGTAGCCGCATCCCATACTTTAACCGTCTTATCACTAGAGCCGGATACTAGCCGTTGGCCGTCTGCCGAGAACACAACCGACCTCACCGGGCTATTATGGCCCTCGAGCGTTTGAATACACGCGCCCATAGCCGCATCCCATACTTTAACCGTCTTATCACTAGAGCCAGATACTAGCCATTGGCCGTCCGCCGAGAACACGACCAACGTCACCGGGCCATTATGGCCCTCGAGCGTCTGGATACACGCGCCCGTAGCCGCATCCCATACTTTAACCGTCTTATCATTAGAGCCAGATGCCAGCCGTTGGCCGTTCGCCGAGAACACGATGGACGTCACCCAGTCACTATGGCCCTCGAGCGTCTGCAAACAAGCATTCCATGCAGGTTCAACAACGGGATTTAGCTCAATCCAGTCAGGCTCGTGCTTCTTAAAGAGCATTCTAATAACACTGCGTGAGGGACTAAACACAAGGGCTGATGCATAAACCTGTAGAGGCGTCATTTCTATAACGCGCATGTGAGAAAGAATAAAGCGACGAGCGTCCCGGATTAGTTTCATAAGCTCTTTTGAATTCAATCTACTCTAAGAATACGTTAGCCTGAGCTGGATAACTTTAAGAGGAATGCACTTACCGCGATATTTTCGAGGATTTGCATAGTCCTAACGCCGTCTGACATTGTGTGTAGCAGGCTAAGAGACTCTAGCCAGCATAAGAACTTTAGAGAAATAAATTCATAGATAGTGCGGGGGGCGTTTTTACTCCTGCCATCGCTTCTATTATTATCAGTAACGCTCGAATTGTCAAGGTGGTCAACCCAGGAGACACAGGAGTAGCGAATCGAGGACAACGGATCGGGGCTAGGCACTAAAACTTGTTCGATAGGGATTCCCGGATCATTTAGAGAATAGAGATCACGTTGAAGGGTGCAGGACATTGCCTCTATGGACCTTTCGAAGAGAATTTGATGCTGTCGCGCAGCGCCATAAGGTATAATTTGATGTAATGCGCTTTTGAGAAGGTAGTCTTTCGCCGACTGGTGCACGAAATAAATAGTTCCTCCGCGAAGGGTTAGGAAAGAGCCGCAGCACCGAACTATTTCTTCTAAATCGCGTTGTGTAAGGTCGTCGGGCGACTCCACGAACACATGTAATTCGTCGAGAGTAATGGGCCGAAACACAACGGACGTGATAGCCAGGAGTTCACGGCAACGATTTGCATCTTCTGAGATGCTAATTTGCTCCATCATCCGGTCATAGAGAGCATTCAGTCCCGGGGGAAGCGTTTTCAGCTTAGACCAAGTATGGCGTCGGGCCACGTTAGGCTTTGAGAGCTCTTGGCAAACCAAAGCCACCCATAAGAAGGTACCTCGTGCGTTGACAGCCAGGTATTCCCGAACAGCAGAGCGTGTAGCTTCGTCGTACACTTTGTTCACAACAAGCTCGTTTACTTTGTATTCGATATACGCTTCAATGGCCTTAGACACCAAATCTTGGTTCAGCTCGAGAGGCAGCCTGATCTTCTCTGCACGGTCTAGTTGATTCTCGATTTCTGGCCAGTTCCGACTGGATATAATCCACTTAACGCGAGGCGACGAATCAGAGGCTAATTGAACTATTAGGTCGAGAAGCTCGCATCGAGACGTGGTGCACTCATCCAGAGCATCAATAACAAGGACCATGTCACCTAGGGCTGGGTCTGCCAGCATGTTCATAAGCATTTTGCCTAGGGACACCCAGATATTAACGCTATCGAATAGTTTTTCACCCGCAAGGTCGTATTCTGCCCGCACGTGCCTGATTAAAGATGGTTGCTGCAGGATTAGCAAGTACATAAGGCCGCGTAGGACAGATGCTGCATTGCTAAGCAGACCCTCAGTCGCCTGGCAGAAGAAATAAGACAAAGTCTGCTTATTCTCCTTCTCTAATTCGTCAATTATACCACATAAAAGCATTGTCTTACCCTTGCCAGGGTCGCCCTTGATCCAGAGCATGCGACTACCCGGATCGTGAAGAAACAGCTTAAAGTCTGCGTGATTAAGGATCCATTGGTACGAATCCCGCAGGAGACCGCCTTTTGTGTCTTGAATTCGCTGCTTGTCTAGGCGAGGGTCGGTGACATGCAAAGCCTGCAAGCACTGCTGATCTTTCTTATCTTGATACCTTGTCACTTGCTGCTGTGTGTGATGTTGGATCGACGCTTGGATGCTCTCGAGACCTTCACGAGGTTAGTAAGCACAAGTTGCGGAGGTAATATTGAGACTTGTATTACCGGTTATAATGTCACCGATCTTCGTCGCAGCCTCCACACTATTTGGGGGGATGCGGTACAGAAGGTCCTTTGTATATGCGGCCGCCGTCATCGCTGCATACCCTTGCCATTGCTTATTTTTATGAGAGTCTGCGTAGTCACAAATACCGCGGATAACTAAACAGGGGAACCGATTCATTAAGCCTGCTGCTTCCATCTCGAAACAGATGACATCCTTCTCTGCTGCAAGTCTATCCCGCGTATTGGCATCCTTTATAAGACTATTTGCGGAGGCAATTAAGCCATAATAAATAGCTGGATCGTCTTCGTCTTTAGTCCGTGGGGGACGCTCTACTAAGTTAGATAATTCGCTGCCGCAGCATGCTTCACAGGATGCTTCATTGTTTTTGTTTTCTGGATGGACAACTCCGCTTTGATACAACCTGTCGCTGCTTCGTGGTGGCCGCCCATACTTCTTCCGTAACCTAGGCTTATCTGTGATAATGTGATTAATTGCCTCTTCAAGCTGATGACCTTCTGTCTCGTATTTAGCCTCAAGTCCGCTTAAAGCAGCGCGTAGAAAGGCCGGTGGTTGGTCTAGAAAGCCGGTGGTGTGAAAACCTTGACCTTGGATAGATTTGCCAAAATCATACTGAAACACGCCGCCGTGCCCATTACCGGGCGCGCTAACCACGACGTCGCCCAGACGAATATCATGCTTTTGGCTAGGAGCTCCGCCGCCAATACCAACCATAAGGCCAATCCTAACGTTGGGAAAGCTATGCAGCATATCTCTTGCGACGCCTGTTGCACAAGAGGTACCATACTCTCCTCGAGGAAGGACAGCAATAACTACATTATGGCTCCCGATTCTGCCTAGGGTGTATTCGTTGTTGTCGTGACGTGATATATGTTCTGGTCTGTCGTACTGCTCGTCAAGGAAGACTTGCGCGGCGACATATTCTGTGGTTATGGCGCAAATCCAACCAACCGTGTAATCGCCATGATCCCGTTTCCGCTTGAGGCCCGGCATGGCGATGGTTGAGATTCACCGCGAGTAGGAATTGTTAATTAACCTTCCAGTATTGCGGTACGAATAGCATACGATCTGGCCGGGCCGCGCGACCTACTGGCGAATGCGTCAGGCGGAGATTTCTCCAGGGCGGGCAGGCAGACGCTCTGCTACCTCACAACGAGCAAAGGCAAGCTAGTCGCTTCGATTACGGTGATAGTTTCACGACTCGACGATCAGGAAGGATGAAAGGAAATGGTTGCCAGCAGGAGCGACGGCAGAGCCTGATGTTGGGTCATCACAGGGTGCGGGGCGCAATCTCAGGCGCGACTCTTTGCACCGTGAACCAATGAAATATCCCAGTCACCCATCAGGCTGCCGCCGTTGTCACCATGATCGAGCAGGCAGGTCCAATCGCAGGACAATTGTGATTCCCTGCAGCCTGCATGCGCAATATACCACCAACCCAGTACAGCAGCAGTAGCCGTCTATCCATGGTTTTCCTTAGGCTCGCGAATATGTGTGAGACGCGCGTTCTTTTCAAGCTCAACCTGACGCCGATCTAGCGCGTCGCGACACAGTCGTGGTAGTAGCAGGTCAGGAACAGAGTTCAATCGCTTGCACCCAGAAGTCAATCTGCGCCATCTTGAGCCAAGGTAACTTGCTTAATCAGGACTGCAAGTTTTGCCGATAGAGGAGCGGCCAAGGTCTCCGTTCATGGGTGCACCTACACAGGCAAGTTACCGAGATCCCAATTATTTACGTGCTGGTCCGCTGGCACGCTGGGAGAGATCACTCAGAATCAGCCTCACAGGAAACAAGTGGTCCGAAAAGATTATATTATTTCACTACACTCTACAACTGCTGCACCCATCACGAATTTTCTTTGCGAAAACTACTCCTAACTCTAGCGGTGACGTAAATTTATACCTCAATGTTCACTTTCGCTACTCCGTACCTCGCATGTTCGTTATTATTTGTAACCCCGCCACCTAACCGTATCCGGCCCTTCTCCACTAGGCAAACAGATAAATAGTGCAATGCTTGTTCGAGACCACGAATGATGCAAACGTAGTCTGTCGCTGTGCGATCTCAATGTTAAAGAAGATAATGCTTAAAAAAAAGGCCGAAGCTGGCTATTAAGAGCGTCTAGAGTAGCCGTTGTGGTTACTTTAGGTAGTGTGCTACGATCCATAGTTTCAGTCCGCCCGACCGTTAAGCCACAGGGCCAAAGGATAGGCCAATGGTCGCAATTCTAGCAATTATCGGAAGCGGTTGACAGCATTTATAAGTCATGATCGTAACATACCCCTATCGTTACACCGTAGGGAGAAGAGGAGGGTAATGATTGCGTTCCTAATAAAAATATGTGACCAGAGCATAATGCTGGCAGATTAGACGGTGAAGCAATTTGTTCAGTTACAGCGAACGGGTCGGGCCGCCTTCCTATGTGGTGGTGGAGCAAACATTCCCACGTTATTAGTGCCAATAAGTGGCTACTCTAACTCCAACTCCCAGTATGGTCAATGGTTTGTAATTCCACCTACTGTCAGTTATTCACCGTAGGTAAAGGGGGTCAAAGCCATGCTGGGAAACTGAAGAAAGAGTGTTAGGAATTTTTAGCATTCCTACTTAATTGTGACCCGTGCATGCCACGTTGGTGGCGGCCAGTTCGCGGCAGGGCAAGCTGCTTCGTAACTCCGCTGTGTGATCAACTTGATTGGTCCTGTTGCGCAGCCTGCTTTAGCCGCATTTCATGAGATAGCCCAGGCGCCTTCTCGTCGCTCCCAGTGATTTCATTATGCGCTGATCGATATTGCAGTTGCCACCCCCCCAAGGTGAGCAAACTCGACAATATCGCAAAACCTCGACCCACACTGGAAGACACAGCATTATAAACGTCCTAGGATCCATAGCTGTCTTAAGCTCCGCGTGCACTTAACTTTCCAAATTATAGGCCTGACAATTACTAGCCAGCTCGGCGCGCTGGTCATCGTCACCATCGCTACCCTCGTTACATGTCGCTGGCTTTTCCGCCGCCATTCAGCGCCGTCGTCTACATCTGTGCACCAGACCAGGAGGCTGCCGAAAGGCGATAGAACCTTCCGTGTCCGGGGTGTGCCCCTCGACTGGGATGATGCCCGTTTGCAATCCTTCTTGGCGGAGAGCGAGGGCTCTGCTGGCGCAACCGTCAAGTCCCTAGCCCACGAGATCCACAGCCGTTCCAGAGCTGCCACGATTGCCCCCCAGAACGTCTCCTCTCAGCCTGAAGCACGTCAAAATGGCCAGACCTGGTCTATCTTGCTGCCAAAGACTCTTGCGAAGAGTATAGAGCAATAATTGCTCAATGTACGAAGCATTCAAAAGACGGATCGCGGCGAAGCATCCGCGATTGTCTTACACAAAAGTACCTTCAAGGAGATATTAATGATTTCAGACTTATGCTCGTTGCGCATAAATCGACCATTAATATTGCGCTAGCGGCCGCAAACCTGTGAGTGCTTCGTTAGGTGCCTATTGCCTTTTGTGCATGAGTGGAAATTTCGAGCTTATTCAACTTCTTCTCAACCACGGTGCCCATATCAATGCTGCAGCGTCTGAACCTAGTGGAAGAAGAGCGCTACAGGAGGCAACCGTAAAAGGAAATGTTGAGCTTACTCGGCTTTTTCTTAAGTCCGGCGCTGATGTTAATGCTGCAGCGTCTGCAAACTTTGGAAGAACAGCGCTGCAAATAGCAGCTGAGAGTGGAAATATCGAGCTTATTTAGCTTCTTCTTAACTTCGGCACTGATGTTAAATGCTGCAGCATCTGCATAGGGTGGAGAAACAGCGTGTCAAGCTTACTTAGCTTCTTAACTTCGGCGCTGATATTACATGCTTAGCGTGCAGGCAGCCGCACTAATGCTGACTCATTTTTGCAGGCTGGCCGGCCTAAGTTCTGGCTGGAGCCTAACTAGTAGATGATAGCTGATTGTCGAACAACGCCGTCTCCTCCTTTGCACTGTGCCGACATACCAGTGCCGTGCGGCGACGTCGCGTCGGCTTTTCGAGCAAGTCGTGGGAAATTTACCACGAAAAAAGGAGACGGTTTCTATCCAACCTGCATCACGCTGGGCTCCCCATTCCCCGAGTACTGCGGAAGTCGGGAAAACCACTCGTCGTATGGGTAGGTGGCTATTTATCATTGTCAGTCTTTGGAGATGTCTACTATTTTCGACGTCCCGGGGCGAAACCCGCCAAATCCCTTCGTCTCCGATATCGAGACATTTCTCGCCTCCGCTAGGGATGATGCCGCCGCCGGCAAAACAGCCTCCCGACTAGTATCCGCAGTCACAGCCTCTTCAGATCCGAAAAAGATACTATGGATGTTCTGGGACGCCTTTTTTATTTCTGTCGCCACATTTTCATCTTCGCACATCACACACCAAGCTCTTCTTGAGGCAATACAAGCTCAGCAGGCCACGACGCCCATCAACCCGGGGACCAAATCAGATGGCGGCCGACGGCATAGTCGAGGCGTAGGGGATGATGGAAAGTTCCACTGGCAGGAGCTGCCCAATTTTGGTCGTCAATGGCGTGACGTTCATGATACTCTGGAGGCGTGGCGCGACTGGGACGGCATCTGGGACAGTGACAAGGGCAATATTAGTTCCCTGAAAAACAGTCCTGGTGGTTACTATCTTCAATTCTGCATATTTTCGGCGGCCCTGCTAAAAGCAGGCATTCAAAAAGGTGCATCGCCGTCCATATGGGTCTTCTACGCCTGTCGCAATGTATTAGAGTATCGGGGTCCCAGACCCGGCCATCAAAGACCCCACCGTATATCTTCACAGCAACTGTGGGATCTAGATGTGCGGGTTACAGCGGTATGGCTTCGAGATGGGGCTTCTTCTTTGTAGGATGTAGACAGCGGCGAGCTGCGCCTTGAGTGGGCTGATACCCTAGATGAACCGACGGACCTTTGGCCAAGGAAGGAAGGCTTGACGTGGGAGAGCTGGCTGCTATGGAGAGATAGACTGCAAGATCTAGCTAAAGATGCCGAAAATCTGGGCGAGAAAACCAGGGTCATTGCGGCTGACGCTGTTGCTGTAGTCAACAAGCTCTTTGGAGACAAATAGATTTCGGAACTTGTGGTTAGCGAATTAACAATTGTCTAATTGTCTGATACAAACCCGCAAACCTTCAGGGTAATTCTTGGTGCTTATAATACAATATGGTCCTGGTTTTTCCACACACTATAATCTTTATCACCAAATACCACCTCTCAGATATACAAGCATTCTTAATTATACTGGTGGGAATGGCGTCTTACCAAGCCTCGACGAGATTGAATGCCTCGTTCCTATGATATGTAGCCGATATTTACAAGGTTTCCCAGAGACTCAACTCCCCGAACCAAGCAAAATTGTCGTAGAAACCTGCCGAAGTAGCGTTCGCTCTGTATTAGCCGAAGATCCAGAACATCAGTCACAATGTCAGCTATCGAAGTGGTTGTGTTGATGTTGTGGAATCGTCCTTGTATTCTGACTATTCTGATGAAGAATTAGACTACTACTTATACCTAGATTCCAGCTGTCTTGTCGAGGCTATCGTCGGTGTGACCGAAGTTATCGTTAGGCTAGTCAAATATCTGGCTTGAACTCTAGATAAGCCTCGGTCATGGCCGGCATCCATCTTAGTCGTCAGACATGTCCAGTGACAATTCTAGATGTGAGCTGGACCTGGCCGCTGATAACAGGAGACTTCAGGAACGGCGATGGCCGTACATACCACGGGCGTCGGTATAGCTGCGGCGAAGCGTGCCGGGTAGCTGAAAGCGCGTCGCAGTTAATCACTTGAATTTTTGTTTACACTACAGCTCTCGCATTTACGTATCATTTACAATTGCGCCCAACAAAAGCCATCAATGAGAAAGTAGTCTGGAATCGCGTTTTGAGCGGATTGAAGCGGCTTGAACCTGTGGCACGGCTTAGGCTGTTGAGGAAATCATAAGGCATGCGAGGAATTTTCTTCACGGAGTATGTTTCTATGACGCTACTGACCTAACTGAAGGAGTCGTGACAGGCGTAAATCTCTGAATGGCAGTGCCAATCCAGCAGGGTTTAATTGAGGTCTAATAGCTTCCACGCCATGTAGCTTACCAGCCTATAAAAGGGAACGGTGAGCACATCTTGAAAATTAAATCCGCGCTTTTAAAAAACCTAGATACAAAGATGTTTGTGAAACATACGGCATTTTTTAGCATGAGCTGTGAGTTTTTTACTCACTGCTGCTGGCTTCGCCCCCCC
>JASWJB010000595.1:0-13165 GCA_032433595.1 Conoideocrella luteorostrata
GTAGCAGCAGCAGCAGTATCACCTGACTTTTCTTCCTCCCTCCCGCTAATATCGTGACCAGAATCCCGACCGGAATCCCGACCTGTGGCCATCATTATCCTCATCATTACCTGACTATTCCCTCTCCTGAGTGCTGAATTTTCCCTTCCATCGACCGCTCCTATCGTAATCGTCTTCCTGAATGTCTTCCTGACTGAATTAGATCACGGCCGACAACCACATCATTAAAGGGATCGCCTTGGTCAGATTGCCTCATGATATCGGATGGATCTGATACTTCTTGCAACGCCTGGACCTTGCAACAACCAGCCTGTCAACTGACTTTCGATATCTGATGCTTTTTGTATTGTGCATCTTTGTTAACTGACTTTTGATATATGATACTTTGTGCAGTGTACGTCTCCCGAGTTTTAAGCCTTTTCAACGAGCTCGTCAGATTGACCTACCATGTCTAATGCTTCAATAGGCCTGTTTGTCTTCCGAGAATTAAACCTTTAAACGAGCTCGTCAGATCGACCGGCGACGTCTGACTCATCGATAGCGCCTGTACGTCTCCCGAGATTTGAGTCTTTTGAACGAGTTCCTTGCAGCCTGTACGTCTTCCGAGATTTAAACTTTTCAATGAGTTCCTTGCAGCCTGCATGTCTTCTGAGATTTCAGCTTTTTAACAAGCTTGTTAGATTGACCTGCGATATCTGACGCTTCCTGCAGAACCTATCCGTCTTTAAGAACGCACTCTAAGTCTCAACGAGACGGTTCACAGTCTCCTCCACTTTTCCGCTCATAACCTCCTTTTCCTGCTCGCAACCTGACCGAAAAACCACCTATCCCGCCGGCATTCTGTGCGCTGCCCGCCGAAAGAGTTGACGAGGACAGGACTACGGAGATCTTCACGACGGAAGGGAAGTGATGGAGGGTGTGATTCCCGGAATGTTGGTCAATCTTTTTCCACTAACTTTCGACACAACCCAGTACAAGCCCTACCTAATTATAGTGTGATAATTACTTCGTACCATCCCACCTAATATTTCACGCTTTTCCGAATATAGCGACACCTCTATTGATAATTTCACCGCCTTTTTCGTAGAGTAAGCATGCAGAGCCTTTCCGCGGAATGTGTATAGATGCAATACCTTCTTTTCAAACGCGTCTAATATGCTAGAAGAGGTCACTCTTCCAGAATGTCTTAACCTATCGCTGAAAGTGCTTCAACTTCTCAAAGCAGCTATAATCGATGGACCGATGACCAGCAATGGGCCTTTTTGAGCATGCTGTACGAAGTCCAAATCGACGGCCGATTAAATAGCGCAAAGAAGGGTATCCGAAAGGCTGTATTTATATCGTTTATTCCAGGCCTTAAGGAACAATACCCAGAACGAGAATGGGATTATTATATGCTTGATAAGGAGCTTCACTTCTGAAATTTCTGAAGGGTGTTTTCTGAGGCAGCCGAACGGTCAGGCACATAATATAATGAGGAGAGTGGGATGCTCTCAATAAGTGCTGCAAATGCCAATTTGATTCGGACAAAAGAGAAGCCTGCCTTAGCAAATAAGGTTATTAAGAAGCCTTTATTGATTAATGATTCTGTGACTTTTAATACCTGGGTTAAGATCTTTAGAACAAGAGGCATTCAATATCGCAACTTCATCTGAGAGTTCGCTGAAAAGGTTTAAATCTCGGAAGTACAGGCGATTTCGAGGTATCGGATATCGCGGAAGATGTAGGGCGTGTAAGATGCAACAGATATCGCAAGGAGCTCGTTGAAAAAGGCTCAGATCTTGGAAGATGTACGGATGCTGCAAGAAGCATCAGACATGCAGCCACCCTGACGAGCTCGTTGAAAGACTCCAATCCCGCGAGACGGAATACCTCATCGGGAGATACAATCAGACCACGGCCCCTGACGTGGAAGGAGGAGGAACAAGACAACACCAAGGCTGAAGGACCGAAGCAGCCTAACGAGCAATCTGATGCCGAACCTATAAAGCCATCTACGGAGCCAGCAGACACAGAAATGACTGACGCTCCAAAACCGCATCACGATGTGAAGCGACCAGTTGTGCAGAATCCAGATGGTGTCATTCACTTCTTGCTATGTGAGTTAGTTAACTATCGCGAAGACTGTACGACTCGTCCCGTTTTCGTTGAGACATTGGTCACTGCCAGGCACACTTGTTCCGGAACTCGGAGTGAAAACAAAGCATGGCATCAGAGAGACTCTATATGTAGGTTAAACGGAAAAAGAAAAAAGAAGCAAGAGGAAGGAAGACAAAGAAAAGCAATTATCTCATCCTGTCTTTCTCGCTTTCACTAGTCTAAGCCACGCTTGCCTGTAATGTTATTATCTTGCGCAAGTCTCTTGTTAGCTATTCTGCGCTGCACACACTCGCCTTCCCGCCTAACCGTTGTTACAACCTTGCCGCCAAGCACACAACAAGAGCACGGTGCGAGTCACGTGGTCACCTTTCGGCCACGCTATTTATACGAGCATCTTGAGCCTCGTATCCTGACTTGTTTTCCCCCTTCTTAGACAGACAGAGACTATTTATGAATATATTGTATTTTGATGCATTTGATCCAGATCAACTTGCACGGCACCCCTGTGCAATCCACATCGCCCGTGCTATTTGCTTTTGTTAGCCAAACGCGGATTTTTTTTAATTGTCGCCCCCATGCCCGTATATTCTGTGTAACGTACCACCCAATATTGCTTCTGAATTCGCTGTCCCATGTGGAGGCTTCGCTGGTAACGCTCGGTCGCCACACCACATCAATAGCTGTTTCATCCTTCTGGGTTCAGGCAAACCCTCCCCGAGATATGCTTGTAGAATTCCTTAGTGTCAACGTCGCGATGGGGCGTCGCTGTCTGGCCACTGTCTATCAGAGAGCTAGCCCTTTGTCCGCGAGATCCCAAACTGCTTCTTCTGCTCAACTTTCCTCCCTTTTTGCGCATCTTTTTATTTCAATTTATTACTGGCGTATCGCTCATTAGAAGAGCAATCTTTGATGACTCCATTGGTCGTCGCGGTGTTGGTGACGGCTCCCACCGCGAGAGATGCGACAATGGACAATCCGCAGCCAAGCCCCTAAGTGCGCCCAGCATACGGGGAAGGTTCAGAGACTTGACGGGGGTGGGTGGGCTTGCCTGCTCGACTGACTGGCTTTCGCCTGCTTAAGATAAAGTCCGCGTGTGCGTGAAAGTGCACATGCCCATACGCCAGGCGTATAGGCGGCCCCAACTCTACGGGAGCCTGCGGATTAATTTGACTCAACACGGGGAAACTCACCAGGTCCAGACACAATAAGGATTGACAGATTGAGAGCTCTTTCTTGATTTTGTGGGTGGTGGTGCATGGCCGTTCTTAGTTGGTGGAGTGATTTGTCTGCTTAATTGCGATAACGAACGAGACCTTAACCTGCTAAATAGCCTGTATTGCTTTGGCAGTACGCCGGCTTCTTAGAGGGACTATCGGCTCAAGCTGATGGAAGTTTGAGGCAATAACAGGTTGACCTACACAGGCCTGTAACAGTGGGCCTCGTTAAAAAAGATAACCGCTAGACCAGTAACTTTACTCTCGCGGAGGCAGTCCTCCTTTTATCGGGCGAGGGAGCAGCGAAGTCTGCTTGTTTCGGGCAACACCACCTGGTACAGGGAACGCCCAACGGGCCGATCCTGTGGCGAGCCTGGGTAACGCTAGGCCGTCGCAATGCGCGGGCAAACCCTCCCCCGAGATATGCTTGGAGAATAGAATTCTCGCGATGGCAACGCTCGGTCGCCACACCACATCAATAGCTGTTCATCCTTCTAAGTTCAGGCAAACCCTCCCCCGAGATATGCTTGTAGAATTCCTTAGTGTCAACGTCGCGATGGCAACGCTCGGTCGCCACACCACATCAATAGCTGTTTCATCCTTCTAGGTTTAGGCAAACCCTCCCCCAAGATATACTTGTAGAATAGAATTCCTTAGTGTCAACGTCGCGATGGTGTTGGATTACACGGGTGTGTGTGTGGACCGGATGTGTGGATACACGGGCTGTGAGAGAAAGGTTTCGTGGCCTCTGGGCCTAAGGCAGGAATTCAGGACGGAAGTGTCTCAGATTATAGGGGTATTCATACGGGGATTTGGACGGGACCGTTAGACGAGGGATTCTGCATCCATCATCTCAGTAACACAGCTCTTCCCATCAATGCAATCAAATTTAAACCTCTCGTGCCAATTCCAACAGTTATGAGCCCGGGAGAGTAGCGTTGACGCTAGCCTGTAACTTTCCGGAAAAATTGCACTGATTGGCCACACATGAGCCCCTCAGGTAGAAAGGTCATGAGTTCGAACCCTGCCGACGTGAAGAGTCAGAGAGCCATGCGTAATCCGTGCAGAAAAGATAGAGAATCTACCTTCCCTGAGGGGGTGTGTTGGAGTATAAGACATGATAATAACTTACTGAAAGAATATTTAGTGAGCTCACACTTTTGCGCTATGGCGCAACGGAAATTTAATCCGACAGATGGCAACGCTCGGTCGCCACACCACATCAATAGCTGTTTCATCCTTCTAGGTTCAGGCAAACCCTCCCCCGAGATATGCTTGTAGAATAGAATTCCTCAGTGTCAACGTCGCGATGGGGCGTCGCTGTCTGGCCACTGTCTATCAGAGAGCTAGCCCTTCGTCCGGGAGATCCCAAACTGCTTCTTCTGGTCGACTTTCCCCCCTTTTTGCGCATCGCTTTATTTCGGTTTATTACTGGCGTATTGCTTATTGGAAGAGCAATCTTTGATGACTCCATTGGTCGTCGCGAGTGACCCGGTCCACCCCGAATATTTACGCCGGAAACCTAGTATCTATAAGCTTAAGAAAAGAGAAGGGAAAGGGGAAGGCAGCAAGGAGCTCTCTTCCTCTCTTCTCTGCGCTGGACTAACGCGCCAAGGTGTGACCCTAACAGGAGTACGCCTGTCTTGCCCCTTTGCTCTGCCGGAGTTGAATCGCGAGCCTTTGGCTGATCTTATAGTTATTCCTGATGTCTTCTGAGAACAAGCAAGATAGCCTTCGGCAAGGGGCGCCTACTGCCAAGATTTGTTAGATAGTTTCTTCGGGATATTAAAGAGCAAAGACATAATGGGGGAAAAAAATTAAACGGCAGAATCCTTACCGAGAGCAGACTGTCACAAGTGAGCAGCTATAGATGTCTAAATGCAGTCGAATTGTCCTTTTTTCTCTCTAGATTAACGAGGAATTAGACTTGCTCTTCGGTCGTGTAGAAGGATAGGTTGCCGACATAGAGTGTCGTTGAGTTCTGCAGCGGATCGGCTTTTGGTTCCTCGGGGGCAGCTTGGCCAACTTGCCTTTTTGATCTGAGCAGTCTAGATTATAGGATGCTGGATTGCCTGGGCAGACGTTTGTAGAGACGCGAGCTTAAGCTCGAGTCCTTAACACGGGGTTCGTAAAGGGTTCCGATCAGGAAGGTGATCAAGAACACGGTCACGATAGAGGCAGCCGGGAGACGGAAAAGTCTGCTGCTGCTGCTGCTAATGATGATAATAATTGCTGCCGCGAGTCAGGATTCCGGTCAGGATTCTAGTCACGACAGTCGCAGTTAGGAGGGGAAAAAGTCAGCTTATAATAATAACAATGCCGCTGCAGCTGTTAGCACTTGGGAGAGGGAAAAGTCAGCCGACACAAGAGTAACAACACAGCACCATAACAACCAGGGCACGGGATGCAGAGACAACTAGTGCATAAGATGCAAAGAAAACTAGTGCATAAGATGCAGAAAAACGCAGCGCAAAGTGTAAACTAATAGCAAAGCCTAACACGTCACACGTAGTGCGCAGTCTACAGAAAACCCGTTCGGCAGGGAATCCAGCTATTAAGGGGGCTCGCAAGCAACTTCCCAAGACTAGGACTACGTCACTTGTAGTTACCACTCTCTACTTAAAGTAGTAACTGCAAGGTCTCTATCCTAGTCTTGGGAAAACGGCCCCCTGTCTTCCTCCTTTTCCTGCCCACAGTCTCCTCCTTTGTCTGCTCACAACCTCCTCCTTTTTTCTGCTCACAACCTCCTCCCTTTTCTGCTCACAACCCGAGCTGAAAATCCGGTATTTTGTGCGCTGCCCGCCGCAGAGTTGCCGCGCGCGCCGGGAGCGGCCTTATTTTAGCTGCATTGTGTGCGCTGCGTGTCTGCGAGTCTTTTGCGCTAGGTTTCGTGCTGTTCTGGGCGCTGGTGGTTGAGTTGTGGTTAATAGTGTATAAGGCCGTATTTTAGCAGATTACACGCCCGGTATTTTGTTTCCTGTCTTGATCTATACTACATCTTATGCGCTGAACTCTGGTGCATCTTTTGCACCGGGTTTTACTCTGTCTGGCGCGCTGGTTATGTTGCCTGTTGCTGCTTGTTGCTTGTGAGCCCCGTGCCGCGGAGATCCCCCTTGGTTTTTGGCAGTTTGCGCGCTGCGTACTTTATTTACGGCGATGCATTTTATAACATTTTATAAGCCGCAATGTTGTGCATCTTTTGCACTGAGTATTATGCCGTCTGGAGCACTGGTTGTTGTGCTGTGCTGTTGTGTTACTCTGTGCTACTTACCAGCCCCCCCCTCGCGGTATCGCTGGCCCCGACCAAGCCCTGCGTTTTTTGCACCTTGGGCGCTGCCGTTCTTGCGCGGACAGCATCATCATCATCAGCAGCAGCGGAACTATCTTCGTCATCAGCAAAAGCAGCAGCGGCATCATCATCATCAGCGGCGGCGGCATCAGTAGTATCACCAGCAGCAGCAGCAGCATCAGCGGCGTCATCATCAGTGGCACCATCATCAGCGGCGGTGGCGGCAGCAGCAGCATCATTAGCTGACTCTTGTCTCTCTTGAGTGATGACTTTTCCCCTCTCTCAAGTGCTGATAGCAGTAGCGACATTTCTTGCGTGGGCAGCAACATCCTCATCATCATCAGCGGCAGTAGCGGCGGTAGCGACGGCATAATTAGTGGCATCATCCATCAGCAGCAGCAGCATTGGCAGTAGCGGCATCATCATCATCAGCAGGAACAGCATCATCAGCAGCTGAGTCTTCCCTCTCCTATGTGATAACATTTCCCCTCCCCCAAGTCCTAACTTTTTTTTTCTCAAGTGCCAACTTTTCTCCTCTGCCGACCGCTCCTATCGTAACCGTCTTCCTGACTGGAATCCTGGCCTATAGCTACTACGATCATCGTATCTTCAATATGTTCATCGTCTTTATATTGAACTTGCGAGATCTGAAGCTCCCTGCAACGCCTGTACGTCTTCCGACATTTAAACCTTTCAACGAGCTCGTTAACCGACTTGCAATACCTGAATACCTGATGCTTCTTGCATCCTATCCGTCATCCGACATTTGAACCCTCCAAAGTGCTCGTTAGATTGACTTGCGTTATCTGAAACCCCCGCAGCGCTTGTACGTCTCTTGAGATTTGAGCCTTTAAACAAGCTCGTCAGATTGATCTACCATGTCTAATGCTTCGGTAGCGCCGGTACGTCTTCCGAGATTTGAGCCTTTTTTACGAGTTTGTCACATCGACCTGAATTATCAGATGCCTGTACCTCCGAGATTTGAGCCTTTTCAACAAGCTCGTCAGATTGACCTACCATGTCTGATGCTTTGATAGCCCTTGTACGTCTTCCGAGAATTAACTGTGGGTTGCACAGAGTTGGTGTGCATGATTGACCTAGGTCAATTGCTTCAAAATGCAAAAACGATGTATTCAAGTCTGTCTTATCCAAGAAGAGGAAAACAAGTGAGGGTTGAACGCTCGATATCTCCGTATAAATATCGTAGCTGAAAGGTGACCACGTGACCTGCTCTGTGCTTCCTATTGTGCTTGACGGCAGGATTCCAACATGAACCTCTTCAACGGCTCGTCAGATTGACCTGCAATCTGATGTTTCTTGCAGCGCCTGTATCTTTTAACAAACTCATTAGATTAACCTACGATAGTTAATGCTTTTCGTAGTGTATATCTTCTGACATTCGAGCTTTTTCAACAAGCTTGTTAGATTTACCTACAATGTCTCATGTCTATACCCCTGTCCAACATTCGAACGGTTTCATCGTCTTCGTCAGCTACCTTACGATATATAACACCTTTACATCTTCCGGGGATTGAAGCTTTTAACGACCTCGTCAGCTAACATGCGATACTAGATGCTTCCTGCAGCGCCTGTACGTCTTCCGATACTTGAACCTTTCAAAGAGCTTGTTAACTAACTTGCAATACCGATGCTTCTTGCAGCCTGTACGTCGTCCGACATTTGAACCTCTCATCAAGCTCGTCAGAGTGATTTGCGTTATTTGGAACCCCCCGCAGCGCTTGTACGTCTTCCGAGAATTGAGCCTTTTAACAAGCTCGTCAAATTGACCTACCATCTCTAATGCTTCGACAGCGCCTGTACGTCACCCGAAAACCTAACTCCCGAGCGAGCCCGCCAGGCTGACCTGCGATATTACATGCCTATACATCTTCTGAGATTTAAGCCTTTTCAACAAGCCACAGTCTCGTCCTTTTTCTACTCACAACCCAATCAAAAAAACCACCAACCCCGCCGGCATTTTGTGCACTGCCCGCCACAGAGTTGCCGGGCACGCCGGATATTTCAGCTGCATCATGATCTCTGCATTCTTGCGAGTCTTTCGCACCGGGTTTCGTTCCGGCTGGTGCGCTGGTTGCCGAGTTGTGGTGGTTGTTCGCGAGCAAGCTGGTTTTGGCAAATTGCACGCCAGGTAGTTTGTTTAATGCCTTGCCTTTTATTGCACCTTGTGCGCTGCGCTCTTGTGCATCTTCTGCACCAGATTTGGCTTGGATTTGTTTTGTCTCGCGGTGTTGCTGTGTCACACGTTGCATGTTGCTTGTGAGCGGGCAGGACCAAGCACCTTATTTTAGCAGTTTACACACCAAGCGTTATATTTCAGGCGCTACTTATTATCGCATTATATACGGTGTAACTTTTTGCATCTTTTGCACCAGGAATTATCCCATCTTAAGCGCCGGTTGCTGTGTCGTGTTTTGGTGTTATTGTGCCACTCTTGTGTTACCTACCCGCCCCGTATTGCTAGTCCTGACCAATCTTGCACCGACCGACCCAGATCTTGCATCTGCTTGGTGGGAGTGGCTATTGCGTGTGCAGCAATATCCTCATCATCAGCAGCGGCATCGTCACCAGCAGCAGCATTATTATCATCACCAGCAGCGGCATCACCAGCAGCAGCGGCGGCGGCGGCATTATCATCATCAGCAGAAGCAGCGGCATCACAATTATCATCAGCTGACTTTTCCCATCGGCCGACCGCTCCATCATCATCAGCAGCAGCGGCATCATCATCGGCAGATAATCCGCCGCGGCATTATCATCATCAGCAGCAGCGGACGCTTCCCTCTCCCGAGTGCTGACTTTTCCCCTCTGCCGACCGCTTCTATTCTAACCGTCTTCCAGACTGGAATCATGACCTGTGGCCACCAATATCGTATCTTCATCGACTTGAGATTGACTTGCGACGTCTGATGCTTCCCGCAGTGCCTGTACGTCTTGCCAGACTTGAACCATTCAAAAAGCTCGTCAGACTGACCTGCGGTGCCTAATGCTTGCTCCAGTGCCTATACGTCTTCGTCAGAGTGCTTTGCGATGGCTGACGTATCTAATCCGATGCTTCTTGCTGCGCCTGTACATTCAACGAGCACGTCGACCGACTGAATTACATTGCGACCGACAATCCCATCATTAAAGAAATCGTCTTCGTCAGATTGCCTCTCGATATCTGATGGATCTTATGCTTCTTTTAGCGCCTGAAACTTTCTTTCAACGAGCTCGTCAGCTGACTGTATTATATGGCGGCCGACAATCCGGTTTTCAATGACTTGCGATACGTGATGCTTCGAAATCGCCTGTACGTTTTCCGAGATTTAAACCTTTCAACGAGCCCCTTGCGATATCCGTTTCTTCTTGCACGCCTGTATATCTTCCGAGATTTGAGGCTTTTTAAGAAGCTTGTCAGATCGAACTTGCGATATATAATGCTTGTATGTCTCCCGACATTTGAACCTTTCAACGAGCCCGCCAGATCGACTTGCAATATGTAATGCTTGTACGTCTCCCGAGATCTGAGCCTTTTTTATGAGCTCGTTAGATTGACCTGCGATCTGATGCTTCTTGCAGTGCCTGTACGACCTCCAAGATTTGAACCTTTTAACGAGCTCGTCAACTGATTTACAGTGTCCAATGCTTCTTGCAGCACCTGCACGCTCCGCGGTTTGAACATTTCAACAAGCTCGTCAGATTAACTTGCGAGATCTAATGTTTCTGATGCTTCTGGCAGTGTATGTGTTCTGACATTGAGGCCTTCCAACGAGCTCGTCAGATCCACCTGCGATAAGTAAATGCTTGTACGTCTCCCGAGATTTAAGCATTTTGAGCGACCACATCAGATCAACTTGCGATATCGAATTTCTCTTGCAGCCTGTACGTCTTCCAAGATTTGGGCCTTTCAACAAGCTCATCAGATTGACCTGCGATATCATATGCCTGTACGTCTTCCGGGAATCAAACAACCTTTCAACGAGCTTGTCAACTGACTTTCGATATGTGATGCTTTATGCAGTGTACGTTTTTCGAGAGTAAAGCCTTTTAACAAGCTTCTTGTAACCTGTACGTTGTCTGATATTTAAACCTTTCAACGAGCTTGTCAACTGAGTTGCAATACACAATGCTTCTTCCAGCCTGTACGTCGTCCGACATTCGAACCTTTCAACGAGCTCGTCAACTGACTTGCAATACCTGATGCTTTTTATAGCCCGGACGTCGTTCGACATTCGACGTTTCAATAAGGTCGTCAGATTAACCTGCCATATCAGATGCCTGTACGTCTCCCGGGATTTGAGCCTCTTCAATAAGCTCGTCAGATTATCCTACAATGTCTAATGCTTTAATAGCGCATGTACGTCTTCGAATATTCAAAACTTTCATGGTCTTCATCAACTAACTTGCAGTGTCTTATGCTTCTTCATTGTCTTTGTCAGAATAACTCCCAATATCTGATGCTTTATACAACGCACGTCTTCCGAGATTTAAACCTTTTCAGCAAGCTCGTTGGATTGACTGGCGATATCTGATGCCATTTGCAGCCTATATGTCATCCGATTTATGCCTTTTTGTCGCGCTTGTCAGATTGACTACATGTCTGATGCTGTTAGGATCCCTCGTCAAGCATACGAGCAATTGTAGACAAGGTCACGTGGCCACCCTAGGGCGCCTCTTTTATACGGCGCGATCCGGGGCATTCCTCTTCCTCTTCTTCTTTTCTCATAGATATGATCAAATAAATTGAATTGTCATGCACATTGTTTTGCTTCACCTTCCCGTATCGATACCCTTGTTACCCGAAGTTCTGTGCTTCCTACATTTACCTGATAGGCTAGATTCGTCCTTTGGTTGAGAATAAGAGATGCCTGTCGGGAAATTCAGTGCTGTAAATAGCTAGTCGGGTCACAAGGTCAATAGCCCAGAAGGCCAGTAGGTCACAAGGTCAGAAGGTCACAAGGTGACGAGGAGTAGAAGACCTGAAAAGTAACATAAGAAGGCAGCTCTCAGGCTCTCAAGGAAGAAAATCAAGCCATCGAATCAGAATCAATTCAATCGAATCCTTCTGATCCTATTAATTTTCACTGCTCCAACATTGCTCAAAGGGCTCATAACGCAGCACCACAAGCCCCTAGTTGCTTTGGGCTGACTGGGATAGAATAGTAACCAGACTATCTTTTTTTTTTTACACCGACAAAGAGGCAAGCATTTTGTGCTGTTAGCCTTCTCATTCTCTTGCATTACATGACTAAGCCTTTGCAGCTATAACCCTGACGAATGCCGCAAGTGTACTGCAGATGGAGGTCGTGACTGGCACCGAAAGTACGCGGCTGCGATTCAAAGACTCGATTCTCAAGGTGCCGATCTTCCGCCGAATTGGCCGCGATGGGAGGTTTGTGGGCAAAGAGGCTGTGGGTTGCACAGGGGGGCTGTGCAAGTGATCTAGATCAAATGCTTGAAAATGAAATATATTGTATAATCTCTGTCTATCTCAGAAGACGAAAACAAGTCAAGGTGGGAGGCTCGAGATCGCCGTATAAATATCGTGGCCGAAAGGTGACCACGTGACTCGCTCCATGCTCCTGTTGGGGTTAGAGTGGCACCTTCAGAAGGCTCCGATGCCTCGTATTAGCTAGATTCGTACGATAGTGGAAGAAAGTGGCACGAAGCCAAGGAACGTAGGCCTAAGGCAACTGAATTCCAGGGAATTTCCCGGTAGCTGAAGGTCTATAAAGAAGGGTCAGGATGCCCTTCAGAATGATAATTCAAGTCAGAACATCATCTATCAATATCACTGCGCGCACTCTTCAATATCGTCAAATACGTCTATTTCTGCTTATTTCCACTGCTGCCAAATTGCTCCTTCTCTCACTTATGAAGGCACATAACGCAACAGCTCCTTGGTGTGCTTGGCAGCAGGATTCCAATAGAGACAATGTTACACTTCACCTTAAGAGATGCCATAAAGAATCAGAGTCTGGACGCAGGATTCGAAGAGCACTGGACTCTAATGTTTTGCTGGCGAGGGTGTTCCTGTTGGAATATCTCGTCAAGCGTACGAGCGAAAAACCACCCATCTCGCCGGCATTTTGTGCGCTGTCCGCCGTAGAGTGGCCGGGAGCGCCGGGAGCGCCTTGAATTTTGTTGCGATGAAATGAGAGATTGATGATCCATGATGATGATCTCTAAGAAACTAGCTCCTGCAAAACAAAGAAAACAAAAGGCTTTGTGGGCTTGTGAGGCTGCCCTAAAGAGCATGAATCACTTCAACACATCTTTGAGGTGAATCACTCAACAATTTTGGCTGCATCGCGTGCGCCGTATCTCTTTGGACAAGCATTCTTTTACTAACTGCCACCGCCACCGCCGTATGGCCCAACCGGGCGTGATAGGCCGCGCGGATTTTGCACGATCTTATTATAACGTAATTTTTTATTTTTATTTTTATTTTTATTTTTATTTTTATTTTTATTTTTATTTTTATTTTTATTTTTATTTTTATTTTTATTTTTATTTTTATTTTTATTTTTATTTTTATTTTTATTTTTATTTTTATTTTTAT
>JASWJB010000596.1:0-13157 GCA_032433595.1 Conoideocrella luteorostrata
GTACAATAACTACTTCACAACAGTCTTTTGGCTGCTTCTGCACCATTATACACGCTAGTTCGTACGCTTCTAACCATATCTTCTTCTCGCCGTTCCTTTGCTTTTCCCTCCGTTCCTTCCAGCCCTGGACGCAATCCTGCCACCGAGGATTCTTCTGGAAAAGTTCCGCCATAACTAACAGCACGTCCCTCAAGTGGGAAGGGCATAAAATTGCCATTTTGATATTACTACTCCGTACTCCGTACTCAGTACTCTCTGCTCGCCACCAGGGGATCGCGGGCTCATTTCCGGTCTAGCCATTAACTAGTTACCTACTCCGTACCAGGCCAGCAGATTCCTACCAATACCCCATCGGTGCCTAGCCCGCTAGCCTTCTGCCTGGTCGCTACCTTGTCAACCCCCTTTTTAGGTGTGCTGCCCCTGGAGGTCGTGCGAGCCGGGGCATCACTGTAATTGGCGGTCACCACGTTGACGCTACCACCCCTGCCTCCCGCGACGCTGCCGTTTCACTCGCACGCCTCGCCATTTTTTGTCGTCCACGGCACCTCTTATCGAAACTTCTGCCGATTTGTACGGAGCTACAGGTATGCAATTACGGAGTGCTCCGTACTGGTATAGCGCATTCTCACTCGCATTTGGACGGCCTGAATCAATTCTCTCCGTCCTGGCTCATATCCGCGGCCACTGCTACATAATACTACGGTACCAGTCAACGGCCTAGCGATAAAGACTTTTTCGTTATCAGGGGGTCGCACGCGGAAGAACAAGAATAGCAACCCACACCAATTGAGTGCTGCCCAAAGCCACCAGGCATTACTGCAAGGCACAAGGAAGGAAGGCAGGGGACCAATTGACGTCCTGTCCGGCAAATCCGTTCAGCCTTGACACTCCAACTTTGACAATTTTCGTCCTGGGCTTTCTCACTGGCATTTCCCACTCTCCATCATTAATCTATCTGCAGTCGCATCAAAATCATTCTTCTCATCAGCATCGTCAACAGAGGCTCTGGAACCGATCGCGACCACCTGGGCGAACTACAATACCGTGCCGCCTTGCTCTTGGCAGGAGAAATTGGTCTAACCAGATAAGACCTTGCCAACAGTCGGTCTAACGTGAGGAATCCCAGAGACCAGCTGCCCTGATCCGACCCCGAGCCGCCAGGGGCAGTGTACTGTGGAGACCCCGTTGTTCCAAGACGTGCCCGCCTGGCCTGCCTCGCAGCAGCGTCTCCTTGGTGTAAGACACTTTCGCGGCACCTCGAAATCTTGCTCCGCGCAACACCCTCCCTAACCTTCCCTTCTCGATCATGAGCGCCGCTGGCCGCAATGTGCCGCTATCTCCTATCTCTCTAGGTGGAGGCGAGTGGTCATTGTCCAAATATCCGTCTCGCGACGACAACGGTCCTTATCCAAGCAGACGCGGCAACCTCGCCTCCCCCCCTAACTCGGGAGGCTCCAACGGGACCATGAGCATGAATGGCTTTCCTTCGGGACCCCGAAGCAATGGAGGCCCTTCGCCGCCACCCTCGGTCGGGCGATCGAGCACTGGAACAAACCTTTTCTCGGGAGGCAGCGACAGCGGCCGCAACAGCAGCCGTGACCTGGACGAGTCGGTTCTTAACGAACACTATGTTGCTCTCAAGGCTTTTCTCAGCGCTAGGGGCAACGACCCGAGGCAACAACCGAATAAAGCACGAGATAAACTCCTGCGGCTCTCTCCCGTACAGTTTTTCGAGCTCAGCACAGATGTCTTCGACGAGTTAATACGCCGCCAGGCCATGGCCCGGGCGTCACCAAATGCCCCCAACGGACCTCCGCAATTCCTCTTACCGGAGAAGACATTTCACCCCAAGAGAAACCAGGCACGTCAAAGACTCTCTTCCTTGGGTCCCCCACGGTTTCGTGACCTTGCCGCCGATGTTTATTGTGAGCTGGAGAGGCGGTTTCCAAACTTCGTTGGTCGCGATATTCCACGAGGAGGCAGCTCTATGTCGATGCGTAGCGGGCCCATGAGTCGAAATGGAACCCCAGCCAATGGCATGTTTCCGCCTAGAGGTCAAAGTCGTATGCGGCGGCCATCCGATGCTAGTTCGATACGCGGAGGACCACCGCCGCCTGATGTATACGGGATCCCGCCTTCTCCAAGCCTGCCAAATGGAGATTATGGACGACCGACACCCAAACAGCTTAATCAGAACAATACCATTG
This sequence comes from Conoideocrella luteorostrata, assembly GCA_032433595.1. Classification (NCBI taxonomy): domain Eukaryota; kingdom Fungi; phylum Ascomycota; class Sordariomycetes; order Hypocreales; family Clavicipitaceae; genus Conoideocrella; species Conoideocrella luteorostrata. Next base: position 2,208 of record JASWJB010000596.1, read on the forward strand.
TCCCCAATAAGAGTACAATGCTTGAAGAAGATGACGATGCAGGCGCAACCTCGGAGGTAAGCAGTCTCAGTGATCCTTATGGCAAAAGTCCTCAAAGTGGCTTGTTGACTGACACATACTCACATAGACTGATAAGAAACTGATGGAGGAGTATCAGGCTCAAATTCGGGAACTTCAAGACAAGTTGGCCGGTATGGAAGATATGATGAAAAAGAAGGAGGATGAGATGAACAGCGTTTTGGACGGGGAGCGTTCAAGAGCCACCGCAACGAACCTGGAGAAGAGGGAGTGGGCAGATCTCCGTTTGAATCTAGAGGATAAGCTTGCCGAAGCTCAGGATCTCAATGCATCTATGAAGCAAGAACTAAACCGCATGCGAGCTGATCAAGAAAACCAGGCATCCATGAGGTCGGATGGTGATATTCAGCGAGAGAATGACGAATTGCGGCAGTCACTGCGAGAGCAAGAGCAAATAACCGAGGAAGTCCGTCGAAAGACACAGATAGATCTGGATGAGATGAGAATACTCTCACAACAAAGCACTACGATACAGCGCAAGCAGGTGGAGCTGGAGCAGACTATTGATGACTTGGAGCGGGAGGTCCGCGACTGGAGAAATCGGTATGCTCGCGCAAAGACACAGCAAGGCGGCATGCGCGCTTCTATGCAGGGATTATCATTGGACCATGATGCAGCAAAATACATTCGAGATAAAGGGTTCGTTGAAGGGAATGGCGTCATCAAGGACGTTCATGTTACCAGATTTCAAATATCCATCGATGAGTTACTCCAGACTGCACGCAAAGAGGTTCCCGAGAAGGTGGTAGACTCTATGAAAAGGGTTGTGGTCAGCGTTCGTCGAATTACGAGAGATTTGGACGAATCCACTCCGCACAACGATGACGTTGTTCAGCAGCAGGGCAAGCTGAAGGCGAGAGTGTCGTCGACCGCCAACGGACTCATCACTGCATCCAAAAACTTTGCAGCTGGAGCTGGGATGTCCCCAGTGTCCTTGTTAGACGCTGCTGCGTCCAACCTCTCGGTTGCTATCATCGATCTCCTTCGCGTTGTTAAAGTCAGACCAACGCCACCGGGAGAGCTTGAGGAAGACGATGATGGAACTGTTACTCCTGTGGATTCTGCCAGCTTTTTCTCCCCTCGAAGTACTGCCCAAGCATCCACCCAGGGCAGTCTTCCTCCACCACCGCCTTTCCAGGGCCTCGGGGGTGCGGGTGCTCGCGCAAGCGCTGAATCATCTGCATACAGCCCGATCAGCTCACCCAGAGAATCTGTTGACCCGTATCCTGGGAGTGGTATGAACGGCATGAACGGCATGACAAACGGCGGGGGGTTTCTGGGTTTCGACAAAGGCCCCAACGGATATCGCAATAGTCGACCTAACGATCTCAAGGTACACCCTTACGGCACATACGGTGGCCTTTGATTCTCATCAAGACAACTGACGGTAGTTTAGATCTACCTTGATGACCAGACTGCACTGCTAGTGTCGGACATTCAGAATCTCGTGAGCTGTGTCCGCGAAGGTGCCGACATCAAGCAAATCACGGCCGAGATTCTATCCATCAATGCGATTGTTGGCAAGATAATGACCGAAACTCGAACGTGTGGATATGCCGACATGGTATTGCCGCTGGGAGAAGCCCGCGACCGGCTGATGGAAGCCAACCAGGGAGGGCAAGAATTATCCCGATCCTCGGCCGGGAAGGACAACCAGGCATGGCGAATGTGGATGCAGACCCTGCCGCCGATTGCGTTTGAGATAGCTCGCGAAACTAAGGAGCTTGTTCAAAGAGTGGGCGGGCTCACTCCAGTCAGCAACGCTGATGAGTTTACATGATGTAATTGAAAGCCTGGAAATGATGATACGAACAGCACTGTCATGATAATTGAGAGGAGGAGGCGGTTATTCCAGGGCCTGTTTATGTGCCCCATGAACAGCACCTTTATTGGTTTTGGTCGGCTCGCCCAGCGCAAACCAGTCTGGGTTTGCTATGAAAAGTGCAAATGCAACAATGGCTACCTTGATACCCCAGTGTATATGGTTCTAACAGAACGTCTTTCGTTGTATATTGGTTACTAATTGCTACACTTTATTCGTTGAAGTCGGGGGAAAAAAGAGAAGGAAGGGGAAGCTTATTGAACACGAAGAAAAGACAAAATGACGATTAATTGCATGTGGTCTTTGCATGGAGCTAGAGTAGGTTGGGTTGGGTATAGACGAAGAGGTTGGCGTTTAGAGCATGGCTGGTGGTCTGTTATTACTTCTAGTATTATTGGGGAGCTTTTTTTTTTTTTTTTTTTTTGGCCGGTAGTGAATATAATACGATACCCGCGCAGAAAACGTTTGTTGTTATTTATGAACCTGATGCTAAAATGCAGTATTATCATGCAGGGAACGTGTGGTAGTCGCTAAGTTTCAAGTAAGTCGGCGAGGAATAATACAGTTCAGACACAAAAACAGATGAAGGAACGACAACAATCTTGGTGCTCTTTTGAACCTTGTGCGACGAAATTTCTGTAGGCTTCCTAAGCATTTGATAGAACGGACAAAGGGGAAGTGTTCGACCGGTCTATAGATAGAATCCGGAAGCCCAAATCTGGCAACATGCAGTGCAAGGTCGCATAGGCGGCCCGCTACTAGGTGGCCCGAGCAGACTAGAAGGAGACCAGACAGTTTACAGGGGCCAGGAGTTGGAGGACTGGTCGGTTGATGGGCTCGTAGTGGGTGAGTGCGATAATGGCCAGAGCAAAGAATGCCTGTGGAAGCATTCTACGGGGCAAAGAGCAGAGGCCAACGGCGCCAGCACATTGGCGCTTGATTGTCTTGTACATACCTAGTTTAGGTACTCCGTACTTACCTGGTTGTCCGGCTGCCGGAGTTTTGAGCGCTGAACAATTTTACCTACCTACCTAAGCACAGTACCGAGACACAGTACCGAGGTGCTTACGAGTGCTACGCAGGACGGACTGTAAGTAGCCGCAAGTACCCCGTCCTCGAGGACAAAGAGACATGGAGGCGTGGGCGAGTCATTGCCCCGCCCCCACGTTTGTCGGCACTTGGAGTATGCATACATCCATGAAACTCGCGCTGCTCCTTTTCTTGACATTTGTGCTGTATTCTGTTGATGGGCTGCTCTCCAGTAGACAGAGCATTATAGTCTTGTGAAACACGAGAGCAGAGACGGAATCAGGAGTGGGGTCCTGTCACCTTTGGCGTCCAGACCGACTCGTGCATGTAGCTGCGGCGTTGAGTAACCGAGGAGTAACACAGCCATCTTGTCGAAACGCCACCAGACGATGCAATGCTCTGTGCTGTACGGCTACTGCTCAGCGGTCAACCAAACGAGGCGTGAGGCTTGAGGCTTAAGACGCGAGTGCCTCCCCAATGACAGCTTGTACCAATGCGGCGAGCGAACCTAGACCACCCTCTCGTGTTTCGCCTGCCCTTTGCCTCATTCCTCTTTGACTTTAGTTTTTTGGAGACTAAGCCATTGTACTTGTACTGCGGCGCTTAAGCTTTTGCCCCTTTGCACCCAAGAGGACCAAGGAGAGGGGGGGGTTTTGCCCTGTCGGACACTCCGTCCGATTGACCAAAGCGATCGCTGCTGATGCTCTCTCTATCCGGCGCCGTGACGACATGGAGTGGAATTTTGCTTTTTGACCCTCAATTCCGTGGGAGAGGAGTGCATCATCGATTCGAGAAAAAGCACTGTGGGCTAGCTTCCATTCTTCTCTAGTCTTGACTGGATTGGGTTTTTGTATTTTTCTTTTTCACCTCCCATCGTTCACAACGGAGCAATTGAAGCCAGATACGTCGTCCGGGAGCCGACAGGAATTGTGAGCCACGCCACGATTCACCCCTTCATTCGCTTTGTGCTCGCGTGTCGCATCACCTTACGTCGCATCGCAAAAGCCGTTCGCGCAGGTACGGGTACGGGCACGAGCACGGGCACGCATTTCATCGACACTGCCTTGGCGTCGCAAACCTCCGCAGAATCTTTTCGAGACTCACGGCTTTGTCCTTGTCTTGCGAGGCTGAAATCTGCTGCGATTCTACTTAAGTAGTTAGTCTGTTTTTAGTAGGTTGACCATCGGAGCGGCAGGAGCGAACAAGCGCTGCAAATTCTCTCTCTGCAAGACCAAATTTCTGACCGACTTACTTTGGTGGTGCAGTTTGGCGCACTCTAGACGGCCCTGCCCCCGCCGCCCGCTTCTCTCTGGTCGACAATTACGATCGAGCATCATTACTCTCATTTGGCGGAAGACTTGATACCTCGGAGGAGGGAGTAAAGAACAGATTGAGAAAGCAAAGGATGAATTCGCAAGGAGACCATGGCGATGCAATACAGCACCGGGCGCCGATGCAATCGCTGACCGGGACATGGGAGGCAGCCGAGATCTGTCGGCCCTTCCACGCCGCTTCTAAGGATGCGCATGTTCCCATTGACGCTTCGCAACGACTTTCTGCGTCGGCTGGAGCAGTAGACTGCGCTGCAGATATCCAACAAGTCCAGGACAGGGAAGGGCCGACTCCGTCGGATACTCCAGATGGTGGCGCATTGAGCGCTGCATCGCAAGCATCGGCCGCTATGTCTGTGCCAGCGACGACAACCAGGTTAGAGCCGGTGAACAAGAGCAACACATCTGAGACGGCTATGCCATCAACTGCAGCTGCCAAGGCAGAAATTGCAACGCTGCATAAAAGCTCAACAACGAGAAAGTCTTCCAGACCAGTTGCCTTGGAGAACGGCCCCGTCAAAACACCTGTATTACCAGATACTGGCGATCCGGCTGCGACGTTACTGACTGGACGTGCGGCTGACCGAAGTGCACCAACTGCTCTAGGAGAGAGCTCTACGAAGAAAACCACAGCAACCTCAGTAACCACCCACCCGACTGTTGAACCAGATATTAATTATGATTATGACGAGGCCGTGGGCCATCGCATCCTCCGTCTCAAGCCTACGCAAGAGCAGTGGGAAGATTTCCCAGCGGTTCTGGCTTACGCGCGACGTCTCGGGGCCCAAGGAGACGGCTGCTTCAAGGTTATTATACCAGATGAACTGCACGAAGCTCTTCCCGAAAAGCCCGCGCAGCACGTCGCTGCCAATGCCTACAGAGTCAAACTGATACGACGAACACGATTTTGGCAAATCAGCACCGTCCCCTCCGAGGGCGTGTTTGCGTCTTCGCATCGTAGCCCAAATTCGTCCGATTCCGTCGAGGCCCTTCTCAAGAACCTCAAGCATCTGTTCAGAAAAAACCAGAACAAGCAATTGCGCAACATTCGCTATCGAGTAGATGTCCCTGCCTGGACCAAAACCCAAAGACGGTTGGCGGGCGTTCCCGAACAAAGCCCCATCTATCCCCTGAAGGGCGACAAGCTCGATGACACAAAGGCCGTTATTCCCGGCATACACACGCCCTACGTATATGAATCCGGACCATATTTTGGCGCCACGTTTCAAATCCACGCCGAAGATTTTCGCCTCGCCTCACTGAACCACCTGTACAAAGGCCGGAAGATATGGATCATCGTGCCCGCCACGGCCGTGGACGTTGCTGAAGAAGCGTTGGGCCGCGGCGTGGGCTGCTCACAATTCATGCGCCACCGCGCAGAGTTCTTCTTCCCGGACAAGCTCCAAAAGCTAGGCATACCCTACCGCATTGTCGACCAGCGCCCCGGCGAGACCATTGTCATCCTCCCGGACGCATATCACGAAGGCTTCAGCTGCGGGTACACCATTGCCGAAGCCAAGAACTACGCCGACACTGCTTGGACGACCGACTCGTACCAGCCTTGCCAGGCGAGCTGTATGCTTGCCACTGCCATCCCTGCCGCTTTCATGAGACCCCTGAAAGACGGAGAACAGCGCCTAGATCTGTGTGCTGCGTATGGAGACGCCTTGTCAATACCATCACCATCACCTCCTGGGGATGAAGGCGGAGGAGGAGAAGGAGAAGGAGGTGCGTCGAAAAAGAGAGACTATGAAGATATGGATCGGTCTTTCCCATTACAGGCACGGGATGGTATGGCCCAGGACAATAACAGCAGTAAGGGCACTCATAATAATAGTCTGAAAGGCAAACGGATCAAGGTGTAAGAGTATATTACGTAATGGCTGTGAAGAAGGGAAAGGGTTGGCAACATGGACTGATTTGACGCTTTTTTTTTTTGTCTCTTTATCTTGGATTGGTGAACAGGGGCGTTCTGGCCTCCTTGTACGGAGAGGGAGACACGGATGGTTGGCTGGCTGGCCGACTCGTTGGCTCGGATGGCCTGATTTTGTTTTATACATTTTTATACCCCTGGGAAACGGCCACGCGTGACAAAAGCGCACATGCTGGCAGGCATGGGCTTTGGCTTCCAATGATGCTACAGACGTCTTTGCTACGAAATAAAGAGTGGTTGAGTACAGTTGGACAAGGTTGGGAGATGTAGGTACACCACTGCACTTTTTGCAGCGTAAATGGGAGGCATTGTGCATCGCAGGCACACATGCCCCTGTAGTTTATACTTGAATTCATTCATTCCGTCATCAAAAAAATCCTGCATTATGAATTGTAACTTTGTGAATTGCGTGACGAGTTACCCTCGTCGTGTGAATAGCCGGCCAACCAAGCGCCATGCAGTAAAAGCCCGTCCTGAATTTTTTCGTTATAGTAAATGCATTGATGGTACATGACACACTGCGATCATCATCTACGTACAGACAAGAGGAAAAAAAAAAACATGCCGCATTGTCATCATCTATGGTCCTTCTTCTATGGTTCGTCCGTTCTAGCATTCTTTGGTTGTCCAAAAATAGTACGACGAACGACATTGTCGGCTTCGTGCCTAAAGGTCTCTTCTCTCGCGGTCCTGGCGCCTGACTTCGTCGCGGAAAGCATTATGACGTCCACCAGTGGTGTCCTGCTCTTCAAAGTGGGCGCGAACAGGGCTTCCCGTCAAGCTGCCCAGAGCCTCACCGTCGCGTCCACGCCTATCCGGGATGTCGCGGTAATCCACGGGAGGGGGCGAGACCGGCGCAGCGTTGAGCTGAATGCCGTTATCTTTGCGATTGAACAGGTTTCGGGACCTGCGGCCGGTGTAGCCGTTGCGAGAGCGGCTCATGATATTGCCAAGTTGGATGCTGCGGGTCTTGCGGTTCCAGATACATCCACCGATGAGAAGCAGCGCGAGGGTACCGAAAACCACGGGAAGAGCAATGACAAGAGTGCGACCCTTGGGAACGGGAGTTGGGGGGGAAGGATCCAATGTAGTCGTGGTGATGACGACGGGAAGCTCCACGGTACGATTGGTGGCAGTCGTGGCGTTTTGGATTTCGTGGCCCACAAGCTGGAAAGTAACATTGTTGGAACTTCGACCTCTAAGGTAGTCCTTTTGAATGGTCAAGGGCAAGACGCCGGATCGGACGTCGTACCACCTGTTGGACTTATCGTGATCGAAGTTTTCGTGAGTGGTTTCATTGAAGTAGTTAATCTGGAGCGTGACGAAGCGCGTCTTCATGAACATCTCGGTCTTGTTGAACCAGTCAGGGTCCCATGTGACTACGAGTTTTCTAGGTCAGCAACCTCACGACTGGGCGAGTTTCTAGAGCTTGGCGAGAACGCAATGGGATAAACCCACCATAGTATGTATTACCAACGTAGATGCTGGAATTGTACGTGGGCCGGCAAAATGGCGCATACTGGCCCTTCTCGTTGAAGCATCGTGAGAAGGAGCCGGCCCCGTTTGCATTAGTAGCGGTCGGATTGGGAGGATGCATCGTGCTTGTGTAGAGACGGCCATGGTCGTTGATGGTGTAGACCGAGGCAGTCAAGTCGTGAGGAGCGGTACCAACGGGAGAGGGAGTACCGCTGACTGTAGATACAGCCGGCGTGATGGTCTTGCTGGGGTTGCTGTCGGCGTCGACCTCGACCCAGGGACCCTCCGCGAGGTTATTGTCGTTGTCGCCATCACGAGCATGTATGCCATTGACAGCCGGGACGGCGACCGTGGTGGTGCTGCAGAGAGCGAGGGCAACGCCCAGAATGGTACCTGCGTACATGGTGGTGATTGTGATTATGGGGACAGGACGGAAGCGTATCTTGTTGTGTTGTTGATGGGCTCCTCCTCTTGGGGACGAGAAGGAGTTGGAACACGAGGTGCGCGAAAAGCGCGTACGGGTGAAACCTCTACTGTGTGAGAAGGGAGATAAGACAGCCCCAGTCAGCACACGACAAGCAGTGGGAAGAAGCAAAAAGGGACGGAATCGTGAAGGAGGCAGGAGATTGAGAGATTAATTCCCCGGATGCAACGGAGATGGGATGCGCGGACATGCCGTGACCATCAGTTTTGCCGCTGGTGGTCGTGGAGCGATCAAACTTTTTTTTCTCACTCCGTCACCAGATCGACCAGCGGACACTTCCATCCGACACTTCCCAGTTGATGCTGGTTGAGCGACTGGGGCGTCGGGATGGCGGAATGGGGGAGTGCTGGACGGCTCCAACTGCCCAAGTCAGGGGCGAATAACCAACTAGTTACCCCGTAGTTAGCTGGCAACTCCTCCGTAGTGCAAACCAGGACAGTGTTTGCATGCCTGAGGACTTCTCCATGGAAGCTGGAACTCGCAGCCTAACAGTTTGGTGGGGAAGGATGTCAGGCCTCTCCTGCAACGCCGCGATGCGCGATGTGATGCGATGCAATACAATACCATTCGATACACAAACAAAACACCCGTGAAGGGGAGGCACACAGGAGGGTTATGTGCCAACTTGTGCGAAGGACGTCCATGACACATGGATGTTGTTAGTGAGCCCTTGCTGTGTTGTCTCCTCTCACTCATCGTGTTTGATTTTGGCGCTGAGACGAATCCTCCAAATCCGGTCACGTAGCTACACTAACTGCCTCAACCTTGGCTGGCACGTCGTTGCTTCTCCGGATATTCGTATATTCGGCATATATCCGAAAGGTGGTTACTGCACATCATGCAAACTTGCTACGGATCGCGATGAGTAGCATGGTTCAGGCACGGAGCCTACGTGTGGTGGTCCTTGCATAAGACGCAATATTGCACTCTGTGATAACAGTATACTTCCTACTAGATACTTTCCTGCACATCTATGCAACACCACCCATCATATGAGCACGATGATAAAATTTTCTGTATTGAAACACAGTACGGAGTAACTGTACGTAAATCTAATGCGGAAGACAACCAGCATCTCGGTGGCCTTGCTCATAGAACAAGAACATGCGTCCGTCGTCTTGAAAAACGTACTAGTATCCCGCCACTTGGCCGACCTTATTACTCATTACTAGTCGGCTTCTTGCTACGACATCGCGTCGATCAAACCATATCCGCCTAAAGAGATGCTCAACAGACTGGTTTGGGGCTCGCCACATCACGATTGACCCCACAAGCTCCTGATGCTTCTTGTCGCACCGGCCCAAAACATCGCTTAGGCGTTGGGGCTCCTCCTTTTTTACAGAAGGGGGAGTTGCGACGTGAAACGCCTGGTGTTTGCCGAATCGACAGACTCTGCGCGGCAGAAGGTCCGAGTTTCGACGCTTTGACACCGGCGGGTGGGTATAAAGTGAATAAAGAAGTGGATGCCAGTGGACAGCGGGAATAACTGCGATTTGTCGGACTGCCGGTGTGCTTACTACGTAGCTGGGCATTTAGAAACCAAAGGGCATGTTCTCAAACGTCGAGATTGCCCGAATGATACAAAGTCAGCCAAATCTCGGCGTTGGAGCCTTCCTAATACTTTATGCGCATGTTCCATTTTATTCTCGAGAAGGCACCAGACGTTTGACTTGGCTGTCTAGTCCAGACGGGCTGCCAGGGGGATTTTATGCTTATCGGGCCAAGAGCTGCAATAATATATAGAAACCGCCCCGCTCATGTACGTCTTATATGAATGAAGGTAGTTCATCTTTCGTTTATTAAACAGTTGACTTTACCCTTGAAGAAGGCTGCGCCTCCCAAGGAAAAAAACAACGGTTTCTGTCCGTGCGAACCCCTTCATCAACATTTATATCCGGGCCTTGACGGCTTCCAAACCTATCTATTCTCCAATTCGTTAATATCTTAATATAATGCTGCCTCACAAGGTGCTCCTCATGGTTGTGGCTGCTTTGGCCGGACATGAAGTAGCTGCGTTGCCACTCGGGCTTGATGGCCTCGTGGGTGCCGCTGTGCCTGGATTCGGAGCTGGCCTCACGAATGCTGCCCAGCGGGGAGCTGGGGCGAGACAAGGAGCTGCAGCCAGACAAGGAGCTGGTGCAAAACAAGGAGCAGCGGCTGCAGGAGGAGGAGCTAAGAAAGCAGCAGGAGGAGCCGCAGCCGGAGGAGCCACAGCAGGAGGAGGTAAGAAAGCAGCAGGAGGAGGAGCCGGAGGAGCAGCCGGAGGAGGACGCCAGCCTTCTGCTCAAGCTATCGACAATGCCGCTGCTTCCTGGCAGGCAGACACGGGGATCGTATCGCAGTTCCTCTCCACGGCCGAGAACTTGAGCGGCAAGCAGCTGCAACAGGCAGCCTCCAAGGCGCTCGACGCCGAAAACGACGAACTGAACCACAAGGCCGTCTTGGATAAGATGTTCCTCAACGGCCGGCAGAACAACCGAGATGCCACTGTCGCACAGGCAGACCAGGTGCTGGACAAGCAGGGAACCTTTCAATTCGTCGTGGATGGGCTGCAGACCCTCACGAACAGGGGCGCCAGGATGAGCGCCAACCAGGTTAGCGCCATGATCCAGTCCATCAACAACGACCGCTGCCCGCAGGTGCTGCCTAATATCGACAGGTATCTTGCGGCGGCTGGCAATGCCGGACAAAGCGGAAACACGTTGCAGGCCGTGAGACCGACTCAATGCCAAGGCGGAGGTGTAGGTGGAGGAGCAGGAGTAGGAGGAGGAGTAGGAGGAGGAGCAGGAGGAGGAGC